>VZRZ01002554.1:734021-775060 GCA_013398175.1 Climacteris rufus
TTTTTTGTGCTGGATTATAAATTTTAAGTCAGTGTTGTCTAGTCTGTAAAAACAGTGCAAGAAAAGGACATGACTGCCAGTACAGGGCTAGATCCACTGGGATTCAGCATTTAGAAAGTGGAAGAGAAGCAATCAGGTGTCAAAAGACAACAGTAGGTTAGATCACAATGAGGAGACATCCTTCCCACCCCCTGGGGACTTTTTTGCTCCTCAGAATGAGATGCAGCTGTTCAGGCCTTAGGACAGAAAAAAAAAAAAAAGTGCAAGAAAAGATTGATCTGGACACAAATCCCTGGCAGGGACTGGTGAGGATAGAAATCTGGAGAGTAAAAGTGCTGTGTTATAGCCAAGTTGGGGGTTGGGAAAAACATTCCGTACAGAAGGGATCCAGAGATTGCTACTGAGATGCTGAGACTGAAGATTTTGCCAGGGGGGGAAATAAAAGTGGTTTGTGCCCCTCAGACTAACTCCAGGAGCTTCACTCATGCCTGAGAGTACTAGTCTGCATGCTGAGTTTTTTCACATGGACATGCATTTACAGCTTTGACTTTTTCATGTTCATGCACTTTATAAAGCCATGATCATGTTTTATTGGGCTTTTATAAAAAGTACTCTTAAGTCTAACAAAATTCCAGCAGAACAGAAGAGGCTGAGATAGAGAGACATGCATGAAGGGAGAGACAAAAGAAGGAATTTGAAAAAAGGGTAAAGCAGAAATAAGCCCCATAGAGAGCTTCTGAGGCAAAGCTAAAAATGAGGCAGAGCTGTGTCAAAGCAAATATTGATTTATACACTTTCAATTAATCCATAAACTAAAGGCAAATGTACATCTTGATTAACACCCAACACTGCCCTGCCCCAGATCGTATTCAGCTAGCCCCTGCTTGAACCTGGAGCAGAATGTATTACCAATCCACTATGCCAGGCATCCCACCAGAGGCATCCCGTTAGCATTGCTGTGGATGAGAAATGAAGGGGAGGTGCAAAGCAATTAAAGGTGACAGAGAAGGAAATACATTTCCCTTTCTGTCCAATCTAGGGAATTCAGTACTGCAGATAATTACTGAAATACTTTCAAAACAGGAGAGGCCATTCCTCTGCATTCAGATATAACCAGTGGTATAAGGTACTGTCCCTAGTGGGACATGCTGTCATAGGGGAGGGAGTATACATTAATATCCACTATGCTTGGAAGGGAGTTTCCCCTCTCCTGCAGAGTTTGGCAGCGGATATTAGATTCCTTCTCCCTCATTTTGAGGTCCGGTAGTCCAAGCTTAGAGGAGCTGGACAGCCCTCTAAAAGGCTCCTTCTAGTCTGCAGTGAGTTTGAAAGCATTGTTCAGCTCACATTGAGACTGCTGGTGGGGCATGGGTGCATCCACAGCACCAGGAGCTGACCTCGTTCCCAGGGAGAGGAACAACAGAGCAGCTGGGTCACTGAAGCCAAATACTGCAAAACTAAATTTGCTCTCATAGTCCTTACAGCACCCACACATTTGCATACACCCACCCTGAACCCAAAACCCTGGAACTATTTTGGAAAAGAGCAAACAAACAAAAAAAAAGCAAACAAGCCTAGAAAATACAGCTTGCAACGTGTCAAAAACCAGGAAAGATCTGGCATGTAATGTTTGTCTCATGTCCTTCCTATAGCAAGAAATGTTATGCAAAATGTTTCAGTCCTCTAAAGAAGTGGGCTGTGCTCTGTGCAGCATAGAAAGACAACCCCTCCAGCCCCCTCATGATCCCCAAGCCTTCAGTGCTGGGATCAGCACAAGGAAGGATGCCAGAGAAAAAGTATGAGATTACCTCTCAGCAAAGCCCTTTGGCCTGAATCACTGACATCTTTGATTTAAACAGTAATTTAAAACACGCATGATGAGAAGTCAGGGAAGGGATCCAGGAAGGCCTGGGGTCCAGCCAACCTGGTGTATCTGCCAATTTGCTATTCAGAAGGTAGGTTTGCTAGGAAGGGGCAGGATCATGGCTGAAACCTGTCATTGCCTCAGCTATGCCACAAGACCCTTATTCAGAAATGACCAGAGATTGCCTGGCTGTGCCAGCACTGCCTTGCTGGATGCTACAGCTCTGCTCTGCTGCTCAGCTGCTCCAAAGCAGTGTGTAGAAGGGGAAAATTCTCCCTCCATCTGATCTGAAAGCCCTGCTGATGTGTGCCCTGTGGGTTCCACTTTGGGTCACTAAACCAATGATTCAGTGATGAAGCTGGAGGGTGAGGAAGGCAGGCAGAGGCAGCAGGAAACTTCTGAAGGAACAGAAAAAATCTACATGAAGGGGAGAACAAAAGGAGCATACACACAAAGAACATGTATCCCAGGCAGCTTTTTTCCACTCCTCTGTCTCTCCCAGACCAGAGACCAGTGGCTTTCCTGAGTGATGCTGCTGGCACTTGCCTTTTGACATGCAGGCACAAAAGAGAGTAGGGTAAATCCTTTCTTAACTGACATGCCCTAATTGCTTGATCTCAAAGGAAGAAGTATAAGGTTCTGCATAAAGGTCTCCCAGGTTGAACACTGCTGCAAAATTTGACACAGATTCATTGTCAGTGGGGGCCCAGATTTAGAAATATCAGTGGTTTCACTTTGGTGAAGGGAGAGGTGAGGTCTCATCCAGCTCTGAGTCCAGACTCTGTGGCTCTGGTCCACCGTGAGGACCACTGGTGGTTAATTGCATGTTAGGGTTAGATGCCAATAGGTTATTCTCACACAAATTATCTTCTTTCCTGACAGGCAATTTCAGATTCTTCCCTGATACTGATTGTGTCACATTTCCTCTCCTGGGTCAGGTTCAGGTTGGAAACTCATTTCTTGAAGAGGGCAGATAGGAGAAGTCTCTGACTTTGAATCAAATTCTGTACGATCATGACTCAATGATCATAAATCCTTAAAAATTTGAAACCTAGCAAGGGAATAAAGGAAGAAGCTCTGTGTCTCTTGGATCAAAGGGAGGAAAAAAAGACATGAAGGAGACAAAAGGTGCTGCAGGGTATGCGAAAATCAGAGCTACCATACAGTTTGCTGAAGTCTGCCAAAATAGGGCTCTCCACAGCCATTCCATATCTACGCAGTACAGCGATGGGAGCAGTTTTAGATAAGATCAGGCCTAGAGAGAGCATGCCTGGCTCTGTTTCTTGCAGCAGAGCAATATGGAAACCCAGTGCTGGGAAACCGTTTTTCCATGCCAGTAAAGAGACAGGGGGTTGTGTGCAACCATTCAGGAGCCTCCGCTCCCACGCATCCTCCCGCTCACTGAAACAGTGCCAGGACATCAAAGTAGGAATTGATTTACATGCAGTAAGCCAAAAAAATAGACAAATAAATAAATAGATACAATAAATTACACCCTTTCTACCTTGGTCATCTAAAGAAAGAGGGAGGGACTGGAGTCAAATTCAGGAGGAAGTCATCTGCAGGTGTGCAAAGCTGGGCATTGGGTGCTGACAGCTCTGGTAAACATGATATTTATTTCCTAGGAGAGAATTTCAAACTGCTCTTTGTGAGAGCTGTCACTCACTGTCTCCTGTTCTCAGTAGTGAAATCTCTCTGCTCCGAGCTCATTGGGGTCAGACAGAAGTGGAGGAGTCCAGCCTGAGTTTTCCTAGTGTTTTAGTTCTCATTTTGATGACTTTGTTCCTGAAAGAACACTGCAAAAAAGTAGCCCCTTGGCTGAGTGTAACCCACTGACAGTCATTTTGCTTCCCCATTTGCCGGTGCTGGTGGCAAGGCAGTTAGTTCCCAAGCATTTTGTCAAACATCCACCCAGCTGAGCAGGCTCTGGTCAGTGACAAATTGCCTGGGGAAAGAATATAAGAAAGTTACAGTGTTAACCATTCTCTAGCTGGGACCTCCCAGTTCCTATTAATGAGTTTCTTAGAAGGCTGCCCTGTAGACCTTGGTGTTTAACAGGCACCAACCTCAGTGAATCAGCCTCTTCCTGCTTCTGGCATCCTCAGCATTCGGTGTCTGAAGAACTTCTCATGGGATATGTATATAATGTGAAAAAATTCAAGCAGCTCCTTTAAGCTTTCCCAGACTGACCCTCCTAGCTGGGTTCTGGTCTCCCACAACTGTGTACCATTCCTTCCTCCTTTGTCATGTCCTCAGCTGCCCACACACCTGCAAAAATGCCGAGAACAGGTCTGTAATCCATGGTTTGTTCTCTTGAGTCCTCTCTCAATAAAATAAATGGAGATCTAGTGACTGCATGAGCCCATCTACTCCTGGGAATTCAGGAGGGAGCACAGTGTTCAGAATTGCATGGGGACCCAAACACATGGCAGCTAAGGGTCTTTGCCTGCTCTCAACCAGGTATTCAGCTGCCACTCTGTTCAAATGCAAACGCCCTTTTCCTACGTGCGCCATCAGCAGCAGAACTAAGCTATCCAAATGAACAGTTCTTTTTCACTTTGTCACATAAATTTTTCAAGTGATGTCACAACAGACCTAAATTCATCTTTGCCCTGACACCAAACTCCCACAGAAGGTAATACAAGGTCTGGGGATGGAGAAGATTTAGGATCAGGATATTTCTATGTAGCACCTAATTCAGTTTAACACAATAACCAATAGTAAACTGCACCTGGGATAAAACTAAGGGTAGTTCTAGTTGCTTTAACACCTCTTGTGGGGTCCACACAAGCTTTTCTAGTCTTCAGAGAAAGAAGAAAAAATACTCTCTACTGTCTGTTCTTATGCCAGCATTTTCCTGCCTTCTCCCAGAGCAGCAGACTTGTTGCTCTTTAATCCCAGTGTAGATTAGGAGCTAAAGACCATAATTCCCACACCCAGGAATGTTCTAGAACTGTAGCAGATCAAAAGAATTATTTAAAAAGTAAAAAAAAAAAAAAAAATTTGGATACTAAAACTGGAGATAGAAACTATGTATTTAACAGAGACACACAGCTTCACAGCTTCATCTGCCTGTACCTTTCTTTGTCTCACCCTATTAGCTTGGTCCCTCTCTTTTCACTAATATCTCTTCCCCTCATCCTCCAGAGGCTGGTTTCTCTTTCCTTAAATTGCCTAAACTGCTGACATGGAGACAGTAAGTAAAGAACAAGTAAAGTATTTCCCACCTGTATGCAGCTGAAAATGGTGCACTCCAGTTTCAGACCCAAAGAAGAGACAGTGAGCCTGAAAGGGGATTTGTTTTTCTAACTCTCCTAGTAAGTCTAAGTAGAGATATTCCCTCTCTTTGAAAAACCCACTTCTAATAAAAATAATTCATTCCACTGCTTAGTGAAACCTCAAAATGTCCAAATTTGCTGGAAGTGGGTTTCTGACCTTTCGACGTGAAAGATGAGCTGGCACCTTTCCCTGGGAAACCTTGCTTTCAGGCAAACAGTTTGACAAAGTCAACCTGTTCCCGCAGAACCTCTTCAATCTGGCCAGTGGTGTTTCCAGCCAAATCCCCCCTCCTGCCCCACTCCAGCCCTCTCTGTTACAGTCCGAGAAGAAAGCGTTAGTGAAACAGAAGGATCCCTTCTTGCTTTCAGAGTGGAAATGAAACCAACATTAGTCTATTTACAGAGGATCTTCATGTGAAGGCTCAGGCCAAGAGCAAATGCCAAACAGGCCTGGGGTTAGCCTTTCCAAACAGCAAAAAAACTATAAATGTGAATGTGGCCCTAAAAGAAAAAAAAGGAAAGAAAAAGAAAAGAAAAGAAAAAAAAAGACAGAGAGAGAAAGTAAAGAAGTAAAGAAGGCAGATTAAAAAAAAAAAAAAAAAAAAAAAAAAGCCAGGTGCTATTTCAGCAGAGTTCCCGACTCAGCAGTTTTCTTTCAAAGCTTTCCAGTCCCACTGTTTGCTGAGTTGCTCCAGGCTCAGCTGCAAGGCAGGCCAGAAAGTACGTGTATGGGCCATTATTGCTGGGCTGGCTCGGTGTGGCTTCTAACCATGTGTGGATGCTGTTGCATTGTCTGAGCCTCCTGGCAGGCTCCCAAGGGGGCTTCTTGTTTGCACTGCCACATCTGTTTGAAATTCTGGCACATCTCAGCCTGAGAAATATGGTTTGTGGTGTCATAGCAACCACTTTTTCTTGATCTGACAGGCAAGGCAAAGTTATGGAGGCCTGGAAGTGCTTCTTGCAGATCTGAGTGCAATGGATAGAAAGCTCCTGAGACTACTGATCACACATATAACCTGTGGTGGGTTTTTTTCTTCCCTAGTTTGCTATCTTGCATCCCACTGTGCCTTAAATCACAGTACTTGTGGCAGTGGGTTAGTTCAGAAGATTGAATGAAACCATCAAACCTATTCTTGGAAACTTCAAAGATGTCCAGCGTGGGCCTCTGTTGCCCAGCTGCAAAAGGCAAAGACATCATTGGTCCCCACACCAAAACCATTTTGGTGCTAGGGGATATGGGGCAGAAATTTGCCTTTCTGTTCCCATGGTAAGAACATTAAGCTGCCTAAGGGAGGCTTGCTGAGCATGTCTGTCCTTTTTCCTGAGGAGGGGTGTGTAGTGGCAGGTGTTGTGTGTGTGCTTCTGAAGCAACCCTTTCATGGCCCAATATGGACAGAGCCATCAACTTTGTCCTCGACTATCCTCACTGGAGTCTGTGGGGAAGGAAAGATCTTGAAGCTCTGACCAGAAGATAGAAGGGAAATTTAGTTAATCACTACCACTGTTAATGAGTCAAAGAATTCTCTACCTTTGGGCTGGGCAGTGTTGCTAATTAGCATGCAGTCATCAGTATAAAATGTGTTTGCTGGGTCTCCCAGTGGAAGTCATGGAAATTTGTCCTTTCTTGGTTGCTCTATGCCCAGTGCCATCTAAGGATGGCCAGGGAGCAGAGGTCTCCTGCCAGTGCTCCCTCCTGTGACACTGCTATCCTGCGGTGTCAGCAGTAATGTAAACGTTTGGCAAAGACAAAGGGAATAAAGCCACCTGAATCTTTTCCCCCTGGAAAAGAGCCTGGCAGGAACCACAGGAATGTTCCTCGAAGCAAACGGTACCAGAGAAACTGAAAAGGATGAAATCTTTAACACCAGTGCCTGGCTTTGGGCTTGAGTCTCTGCTGAAAAGGTTTTGTATGGAGGGATGAAAGGAGAGCTGAGCCCCAGGGAGAGCCATCTCTGAATGCAGGTACTGTTGGGATGGGTGGGTGAGCAATCTCCCTCCAGGGAAGCACTTTGCCTTCCTGAAGAGACCAGCTTCCAGGTGTGACTTTCTTCCATGCTTCTGCTAGTGTACAAATGATGGCTGAGTGGTATGGATTTGAACAGTAGTAGGCTGAGCTGAAAGCAGAGCATTTGTTGTATAACTTAAAAATAGGTCAGAGACAGGTTATCCCCAAGAAATGGACTTGGCTTTGCAAACAGCATTGAGTATTTGCAGGGCTGTTAAAAACTTGTGCTTCCCCGAAGAAAAGCATCAACAAGCAGGGGAAGAATGGCAGTGGATCCAATTAAAAACACACGGCAAGGCAAAAACGAGAGAAAAAAGAAAACAGATTTTTTCAAAACGCCTTAAAAATATACAGTGGAAGAATCCAGACTTGTTTGCCATAAACGAGGAGGCAATCACGGTTCAACACAGGTGTCCAGGCCCGGAGGGAAGGCAGGAGAGAGGGCAGCCAGGCAGCAAAGAGAATAATTACAGACTCCATTGAGGGTACCGGCACTTATTTTGGGGTATGAGTCCAACTTTGCTATGAGGATTCCATTTGGAGGCATGCCACGGAGGAAACTCTGAGGAAATATTGACTATCCCTACCCACAAGGGTGGGAGGAGGTGGAGTCTCTTCCCAGCTCTGACATCAACCTGTGAAGTAGAGCATACCCTGCTAAGCCCATGCCTCAGTTTCCCCACCAAGATTCTCCCTGACAGTAAGCTCCTGGAAATCTTGTCACATATTCTGAGAGCTCTGTAGAGAGAGCAAACATAAAATTGGGAAAGATAGATTTTTGAATATGCTAAAGTAGCTAACTAGTGTTCTGATCTTCATGAAATTCCTTGTCTGAGAGGCAGCACCCTCTGACTAAATCACCCCAAAGACCTCATAAAGGTCCCACACATTCAGTCAAGGATACAAATGTTCTCATTAAGGAGTGATGGCTGCACACATTTGTTTAAAAAATGCCAAAGCACCGCAAAACTAAGTCCAAGCCAAATCATTCTCCAATGACTTAACACAACACAGACCCAACAAATTATATGGAGTGAGTTGTTAGCTTTCCCTCCTTTTCCTTCTGTTTTATGTCATGCTTTCCTATCAAAATGCTCTTTCAGACTCAAGTGATAGCAAGACCTCCTGATGTCTTGGTATCTCTGATACCAAACATCCATACCAAGCTGAAGCATTACCATAACATACCCCTTGAGCTTGGCTAGGGCTTCTCTAAGTTCTTCCTCCCCCTACCAAGGGTTTCAATGAAATTGGGTGAACCCTAGGTTACTTAGGTAGGGTTTGTGTCTGGGAAAGTCCAGTCTAATGAGAAGTCTGCTGCTGAGAGGCAGGGTCCCACCTCTGCCTTTGAGATGGCTTACACAAGGTCTGGAATTGTCTTAAGTGAAGAAAATTAAGATGACATGGTCATTGTTCTGTGAACAAATACAGCAATAGCTGTGAGATGAGAGTTAGAAATGGGTAAGTCTTGACTGAGATCTCCCAGACAGCATGAGATAGAAAAAATCTTAGTCCTCCGTGCTCTGATGCATGAAGACATGAATGCAGAGAAAGTGGAGGAAGAAGAGGATTTTACAGGAGAAAAAAATCTTGCCCATCTCTTAGTTCAGTGGATGCAATAAAAGACTTGCTTAACTTTTTGTTAGCTGTTTGTGATGTGGAGAATGCCATCTGAACCAGTGTCTCCAGCCACATTTAGGGAGAAGAAATGCACACTTTCAGATAGAATTCAGCTGTATGTATGTAGACAGTTACTGTTGGATGTGGTGATTCATGCCCGGGTCTCTGCTGACTCCACTGATTACATCTGCAATGTAATGTACAATCTCCACAATGGGCTGCAGAGAAAACTTAAGGTGATTAATTGAGACGGGCTTGTCAGTATCACGTCAGATGTACTGCATCCAAATTCTGCCAGTGCTTGGGCTGTGAGCCAGTGCCATCCCACCACCAGCTGGGATGAGCTGTGGGCCAGAACTGTGATGGAGCTGTAGTATGCTCTGCACTGTAACCAGGGCAGAGCTGCAGCAAGAATGGAGGGAGAGGGGTGGCCCAAAAAAGGACGTAGATGTGACTCAGGCCTCTGCCTGCCAGGGCTGTTGTCAGAGAGGAGTTTCAATACTGAATCAAAAGGAATTTTGGGGGGTTGCATGTAGCTCAGGGTAGGGCAGTGCTCTGGACGAGCTGTGAATGAAAGGGGAATCAGGCTACTTATGCCTTAGGGATTAGGTGCCTTGCAAATGAGCTGGTTAAGATAATTTTTCTTCTGAATTTACCTGACATCAGCCACTCTCAAGATACTTGCAAGGTACTTGGCTAGAAAAAGTACAGGTGTGTTCCAGTGCAGCTGTGTCTATACTGCTCAGTTAGGGGCTTGGAAGAGTTATTGCCTCTTCCAAGAAGAAAGCTGTTTTCTTTCTGGGATTGGAGAGATTGAGGAGGGGTTTGACCTAGAGGGCTTGTATGGTCTAAGCTGAGCTGGGAGACAGCAGTGTTGTGGGTTTTCCAAGATCCTGACTCAGCTTTTGACCTTTGGCAAGTCATTGACCTGAGTCAGAGCAGCTGGAAAGTTGAATAAAACTTAATCTGACAGGAAAAGTAAAGATGCTGCATTGAGCTAAGCTGTCAGCCTTCTGTATTTGGGCAAATTTTTGTTCAAAGATACAAATAGCCTGAACTGCCATGCGTTCCTCCGGGATTTTGTGTGACTTTAGACCATGCCTTCTGTTCCTGCTCTGGAATAATATAAGGAAGAACTGGCAGATGAAATGAACTGTGATTAGCCCTGTTATCAAGATAGACACAATTCAATAAATCAGAAATCTTGATGGATTTGCTTTTTAACTATCCAGGTAGGATTTCTCATGGGAAGGTAGAAATTCTAAAGAAGAGTCGCAAAAAAATAATTTAATCTAATTTCTTTTAATTAAGTTTTAGAAAGAAGTGTTCTATTGAGAAGGGATTGGTCTGGAGAAAGAAGTAGTGGGAATAAAGCAAGTGTAGGGATTCCATGCCTGGTGTTATTGCTGATTTCTTATATGGACTGGGGCAGGATGCCCAGTTTCTTCTCCTTCCCATACTCCAGCTGTAAAACAAGGCAACTGTATTTGCATGGAAAAGTTTTGAGACTGTCCATTCCCGTACACATTGCACTATAATCCAACTAATCCATGAAGTCAAATCATATGGATGCTCTCAGGTTATTGTAAAGGGAATCAAAAGCTCTAGAGATCTCTGAATGAAGGATAAGAATTTCCTCTCTTCTAATTTTTCTTCTCTCAAGCACTGTGCAAGCAAAAATGAAAACCTGGCCCTCCGACAACTAAATTTCCCCCACTGTTTTCCAGCTTCAAGTGAGGGTTTACATCAGCTGGTTTTTAATTCACTCTCTTGCCTTGGATTAAACAGGAATGTTAAGAACAGAGAGACATCTGTGTACATCACTAAACAATGTGGTCTTGAACACTGCTGAGTTCTCCTTTCTGGCTGCTCCTCACATCAAGTCCAGTGGTGTTAAAAGCAAGAAGTTATGTTTGTCTGAAAGCCAAGACAACTCTCAATTTGTGTTGATCGTCCACACGGCTGTAGAATGGGACTCTCAGTTGTTCAACTGCACTGTACTGAACAGTAAAGGCATAGTGTTTCCAATTAAGAGGTCTGATAGTAAAAGAAGATTTATGGAAAAGATGGTAGATTAACAGAAAAATGATGGTCCAAGAATTTTGAGGGCACTGAGTCAGAGAGACAGATAACTGCAGGCTCCCTCGGGTTCACCAGGTCCCCTTACCACATGGCATTCATTAGGAAGCCCTGAAAGCAAGTGTTTGGCCCATAAATGTGTGACTGCCTTTCCTTATTCACTGACCCTTTAAACAATTAACAGCACTCTATATCTTCCCTGCAGCAGAAGCAATTCTCAGACATTGAAGCATTTCCATTGCAAAACACAGCTTGGGATTCTGGACTCGGTTATTTGTTTGGAAGATGTAGACAAAATGAAAGTGTAGCAAACTCATACCAGATTGGATCCACTTCAGAAGCTGCCAAACAGCTGCCAGTGCTGTTGGGTCAGAAGAGCTTGCCAGGCTGTTCCCTGGGGCAGGGGGTAGGTTTTAATGGGGGAACCTGGGATCTGGAGATGAACTATACAGCTATCCTGGAACAGAATATGCTGTCTACTGCATTTTCCCACCCACAAGTATATAAACATGCCCCCTACCCCCCTTTCCAGGCTGAAGTGCAGCTGATCTAGAGCAAATCCACAGAAAAAAAATGCCACTGGGCAATTAGCAGTTGCTGCAGTGTCACTTCAGACAAAAGAATACACGCAAGTTAGGGACTTAGGGAAGAACAAGAGAAAAAAGAACAGAAAAAAAGATCTGTGGGATGCCATGTAGTTCAGTGCCCTCCTAAAGACCCTGTTCTTAACCTGAAAGGGTTACCCCTTTCACTCCCACTTTGCTTAGAAACATTGGAGAATGACTGGAAACTGCTGCTTTGTAGTCTGGAAAGGAGGAAGGTCTTACTAGCCTAGGTGAACAGGCAAACTGACTCACTTAAAGAGCAAGGTGGATGTTAACTGTCAGAGTAAACTTTTTGAAAGCACGTGAGATGTCCAGTCAGTTGGGAGTCTTTACCTATAGCATGGGACTTTTCTTTTGCTTCTGTCTTGGTAAAAAAAAAAAAAAACAACAAAAATATGAAGTATATCTAGGGAGATCTGTAGCTCAGACAGTTTGGCACCTTTCACCAGCTTGAAATGAGTTAAAAAAGAAAGAAGAAAACAAACAATTTGAATGGGATATTGAGGTTCAAAACTCTTTAGAAAGATAAAAAAAAAAAAGAGAGGTTCTTTATTTACTGGATTTAGATCTGAAAGGATTTTTGTTTCATTTTTAATGCATACAAAAGACAGGGAAATATCTTCCTCTCTTTAGGGACTTATGAGACCTCACCTTGTAAATCTGTCCATTCGGAAAGGTACAAACTCTTCCATATGTCTTTAGTAACATATGTCTTCAGCTTCCCCTGATCTCACATTTGTGTGAAAGGGAGCTCTCCCTCTGTTATCAGAGATTAAGCAGAGACAACAGAAAAGAAATCTAACAAAAGTGAGATTAAGTTGGTAAATTACAGTGCAAAGGGTTTTGGAAAGAACTTCCTCTGGGGCTGCTTGAAATTTTCCATCAGAATATTTTTCAGTGGAAAATTGCCTTTGAAAAGAAGCAAAGTTGTTTTGTGTTATGACCAATCTCTCAGCAAGGCTTCAGAGTGTGGCAGGAGGCCTGGAGATTCAGCTGGGAAATCTTTGGACAGTGTCTCCTAGAGGCTGTCACCACTGAGCTTTATGACCCCATTTTGCTCCAGTGCTGGGCCTGCCATGTGAAGTGCAGTTCTCACAAAGCACCATGGTGACATGACTTCCATGGTGCATGGCATTGTCTCAGCAAGAGAGGGGACCATGCCACACCATGTGGCAGATGTGGGCCAGCCAGGAATGTCAGCTCACAGGGAATGACAGAGACACAAAGCATACCAGCTACAGCTCCCAGGGGCGAGCATTTCTGAACTGAAATGGAGGGCTTTTGGCCAAAGATTTTCATTGTTTGGTGAAATCTCAACATTTTCCATGGGAAAAGAAAACAAAAACACAATAATATTAATAATAATAATAAAAGAGCATATTTCAGTCCAGCTTTGTCCAGTAAGGATTTGAGAAATCTCAAGGACTCGGTTTCTATTAAGAGAATTCTGCCAGGGACCCTAAAAAACTGAGAGTGGGAACCACATATTGCTTGGGACTAATCAGACTGTTTGACTAGGACGACAGGAGAGGTCAGGGAAGCCCATCATGTGTGGTTCAGGCTTGGACTGGATCAGCAATTATCAGGCAATACTAAATCACATAAGGCAGGAGCAGCCAAAAACTTGCAGTGGACAAGTTGATATATTTGTGTTTAAGGCAGAATGTATGATGGTTCTGGCAAAAACAAACATGAATAATGAGAGAGTGCCTGTCTTGATACCAGAATAACTTATTATGGGTTTGATCCTCTTAGATGCTGTTGTCTCTGACTTTCTCCCTTCTCTTGCCCTAGAAAGACCTTGTTACATTACCTGTTTCGAGGGCTGAGATGTTCTTGAGCCTGAACAGTTAACACTGCAAGTCCTCAACAAGACAAGAGTGACCAAGAGAGAAAGGAAGGCAGAGGGATTTGTGTCTGTAAATTGCAGAGAGATACAATACCCACCTTGCACTTATGCTCAGTTTCAAGTTTCTGTTGAACAGCATCTGATACCTTCCATTTTCCATAGGTGAATTAGCCAAACAACAGACAGACAATAGAGACAAATTGGCTAAGTCAGCAAACATGTTAAATGAAAATGAGCTGGCCATGGGAAGGAGGGAGGGGAAATGTTGAGGTGATCCTTCCTTGCCTTTCTTACCTGTGTTCCAGGTGAGCTTGTGAACTGACAAATGAAGGCAGTACCCTGGGAAATCTTCACAAGAGATTATATTTTCTATAGCCTTTTACAATTACTCCTGCACTGTGTCATTTCAATCTCCTTGCGCTGGGGCTGTATTGAGGTGTATTTTCCATCAGCACTGGTAAGTAATGACCTTTCTTTGGGTCATTATTTGGGGTGCTGAAGGAAAATACTTTCTCTCTCTCTCTCTCTCTTTCTGTTTCCATTGAAAAAAGAAATCAAAGCAGATCAGATTGTGTTGAGTGCTAGTGTCAAGACAAAAGGGTCCCTACAATAACCCGTCACCTCAAATAAAGCTTTGCCAAAAGTTGTGATGTGCTCAGGCCTGATTCTAAGACTTAGGAGTTATTCCAAGAATTATATAAGTGATAAAGTTTCTTTAAATTTTCCCCCTAAAGTAAATGTTTTAAGTGGTTCCTGGGAGGTTATTCTCAAGGGACTTTATTCTCATGACTGACAAAAGAGAAGGTGGAAGGACAATGTTAGGCATTCTGAAAGACTTTCCACAAAAAAATGTCAGAAGGAAAAGCATGACCTTGATAGCATAAACTAGGGAAAAGGGTGGGAATGCAGATAAATCATAAGGAAGCATAAATATACAATTATGACTTTAGTATCCTGTAATTTTTTGGTATTTTGTTGTTTCCTGGCTGTTGAAGCTGAAATTCATTAGTGATGGACATGATGGATATAAGTGAAAGGGAGGGTTTTGTGTAGTCTTTTTCCTTGTGAGATACAACTGGAGACCCTGAAATCTTGATATTTTTTGATATAAGGTAATATTCATAAGACAGAAGGTAATATTCATAAGACAGTTCATCACTGCAGAAGTTTCAAACTGTGCTAAGTCAGGAACTTAAAGACAAAGGGGCAGCCAAAAAAAAAAAAAAAAAGTGCTGATAGCTATTTAAACAGAAAACCCTTATGTCCATATCTGGAAGTCCTGAAGCTTCAGACTTTCAGAACAAAACATTCCCCATTTACCCTGTTCATAGTCTTTTTTCTTGGCATCTGCTATTAGCCACTGTCAGCAATGGTACTATGGAATAGAAGGACCAGTCTGATGTGGGTTATCTGTTCACATCTTCTTGTGATAGAAAATACCTACTGTTTATGCTGTTTGAAGCAAACTGCCTTATGTGGCGACCACGATTGCTTTAGAAACATTCTAACCAGCCATGAGGGTAGAAGAAACATGAAATGGTCAAGACCAATTAGACCTCCCTCTCTAGTCTGTTCTTGGAGGAAACCAAAATACTGGGCCTTATGGTCTCACTCCTAATCTCATCTCCATTGTGATGTTAACACTAAAAATATGGCACGTAACGTTTCCTTGTGTTTCCTCAGTGGAGCAGTTGTTACCACAAAGCACATTCTCTTGGCCATTGACTTAATTTCTCCCTCTTCTATGTCCTTACAACTGTTCAATTATTTTCTCTTCTTTGGTTAAGGCACTGAACTCAGAGGGGGCACCTTATCCAACACATTTGTCACTGAAAGGCACGCTCTGTGAGGATACAACTGCCTTGCAGCTCAAGGCAGGACTGCAGCTCAAGTTGAGCAGACTTGAAAGTGAATCAAGCTCATTGGGATCCTGAATTGCAGAATATCTGTCGAACTTTCTGATCAACTTTTAGAGCCTGAGCTCCCAGCTGGAACTCTTTACATCATGCTGACATTTCCTTCAGGAATAAAGCCACCTGAGGAGTGACTTCCAAAGACACAGCCACCACCAGATTTCAGTGGGTATGTCCTCTCCAAAATGCAAACCAGCACAAGGAAGCTGAGCTGGGGCATCCACCCAATGGAGTGAAATGTCTTCCCTATTCCTGTTCATTCCTAAACAAGCTGGCCTAAAACCTTCTGACCCCAGCAGAGAGGCAGGGTATACGCCTTTCAAGCCTCAGTATTTGGCCAGCAGTATAACTGTAGGACATAAAGTAGTTCAAGTGCCTCTTGGCAATGGTTGAACTAAACTCAGTCTGAAACTTAGTTGAACCAAACTAATATAGTCTGACTGTTCAGCTGAGCTGAACCTGTCCATTGAATCAGGTCTCTTAGCTCAGACCACAAGAGCATCAAAATCTTGCAGCTTGTTTGGCTGTGAGGTAATAATTTCTTTGGGAGGACTCATTCTTCTTGGACAGGATCTTCTTCACTCCATTTCCTAAAGGAAACTCGAGCATTGTATTGTCTGTATTTGTATGTGCCAATGTGTTCCTCTCCAAACAACTGTCAAATTTGTTGGCCAAGTGATAGAGTTTTTAGAGATTTTTCTGAGATATAAACAAAAATAAGCACCCAGAGAGAGATACAGAGAGATATGTTGGTAGCACAAGTTCATGTGTTTAAATTATAGTCCTGAGAACAGGAAAAGTTTCAAACTGAGGTCTTCATTAATCACCAGACACATATCAGTGGGAAACCAGGCATCAGTAGTACTACATGAACAAATAACTTGTTTGTCCAGTGTTTCTTCCTTTCTTTTTTCTCTTTTTTGGTTTGAATCTGTACAGCACCTAGCACGGTGGTGTACAGAAATACACTTGTAATAACACAGCGGGAGAATTGGCATGCAGAAAGGATCATGAAGAGGGAAGAAACCATCCTAGCAGGCAGCTTCTTCATTTTACATTAGTTTTTAATGTCAGGCCAACTCAGGGTGCAGGGGTGAGGGAGCAGAAAGTGAAGAGAAGAAAAGAAACAAATGAAAATCCCACAACCCCAACAACAAAAACCGCAGACAAACCAAGAAAAAAGCAACACGTCCAGGGACTGCTTGCTCCTCAGCTGAAGGGCTGGTTTTTGTACTCATCTCTGTCTTGTGTCCCAGACTCATGTTGCCTCTGAGGCTGAAATACTAGTTCCTTATTCTGAAGGTTGAGTCTCCTGGGCTTTGCTAATATTTTTCAGCCTTTCTAAGGTGTCTGCTTTAATGAATAAGGAAATAAGAAGACAGACTGACTCCATGGGCATGGAGACTGGTTACCACTTACTTCATAGTGACGATCCAGACAGAATGAGAAGAAATAAAGCAGGTATTAATTGACCCAGATTGCCTTTGTAAAGCAAGGTGGGAGGGATCAGGTAACAATTTCCCAAACATTGTCCAAGGAGGAGGCATAAGCAGGCAGGCAGTGTGAACAGCTCACGCTAGGGCTTGAAACCCTTCTTCAAAATCCCTCTACCCTTCTGCTTTTCTCTGCTTTTCAGCAGCTCCATCCTTCCTGTTCCCACCTTCCCTGAGAACCCCTTGGTTTTAGTTTTTTCCACTGCTGAAGGGTATCATAAGTAGTAGGAGGCAAAACAACCCCCAACGTCTTGACTTCCACAAACTTTGCCTTACGCAGCTCAGTTACCTCTCACTTCTTTTATTTTCTTTTTAATCCTGTTTCTCCTTTCTATCCCATAGGCCCCCTCCCACTCCTTTTCATATTTATCCCTTAATCAAATCGCTATATGCTCTTCTCAGCAATTCTTCTCTAAATCCCTCAGGGGAGCTAGAAGCCCCCTGAGGAAAGATCTTTTTTTGGCAACTGAGTTGAGATAGGAAAGAGGTCCTTGACAGAAGCATATTCCATCCCAGAAAGTTTTTAATCCTTCCAGATGCTTTGTCACAAACTGTGCTTTTATGCTGGTGCACTTTTAAAGGCAGCCAGGATATCTGCAGAGGTCAAATCACAGAGCTGCTCTGGAAAACTCTAAATTGCTCTCGCCTTTGATTCTTGTGCTTTAAAACAACTCTGAAGTTTAAATAAATGGATTAGAAATGAGTTAAAGAGCAGGGTGCTTAATGCTTCTCCTTAAATCTATAGCCTCAAGCCACGGCACTTTGGGCGGCAAGATCCTGTTAAATCTCACCAGCTCAGCGGGCTCTGAACAAGTCAAGGCTTGGATGCAGATGTCTGTGGAGAAACAAGGTGAGAGAGACCAGAGAGATGGCACTGGTGCTTCTACACCAGCACAGAACAAGCCCAAGGTGGTGAAACGGGCCATGGGACATACACTGGCGTACCTTTCAGAGAAGGCACCAGCACCACAGATATTTGCCATTTATACCAAAGCTCTGACACCATGTATTTATTTTATTTTATTTTAGGACTCATGATTTCCCGAGTTGTTTCCAGCTGAGGAAAAGGAGGAGCAATGATAATGTGGTGGGCTAGATCCTCTCAGGAGACTCAGTTGCCTTGAAAGCCCATTCTGCTTCCCGTTGTTTATTATTGTTGGATGGCGAAAGGACAGCTGTTATGTTACATCCTAGAGGTAGCTGCCCTTCCAGGGCTAGATGAAATGATTGCTGTAAATGCCAGCTTGGCAGATATTCTGGCCCTCCTTGGGGCAGGCCCTTACCCCCTGCTTCTGGTGTGGCTTTGTTCCGTGAGAGAAGAGCAAAACATTTTGTAGCTGCTATTGAAAGGCATTTCTCAAGCTTTTAGGATAATCCCTGTTTTAAAGAGGAGGAGTTGAGTCAATGGAAAAGTAAAACACTTGTAAAGAGCACAGAGCATTTATTGCTGAGTTTCTTGCTATCTCTCAACACTGCCCTACCTGAGTGCAGAATTCCTTCTCATGACTCCTTTTTTTTTGCAATATGAGACCAAAGGTATTTATTTCCGGTTCACCCTGAGACACCAGGAGTTGAAAGAAAAACATCCACAGTGACCCAGGTAAAACTTTGGAAGGAGGCACTGATAATTAAAATCCTGAATTTTGGATGTTCATTATATACCTCACCACATGCATAAGAACAGTCCAAGTATGGAGGAAGCAAAGAATGGGTTAGCTTGGCTTCCAGAGCTCACACACTCTTCTCTTTGCAGCAGGCTATAAATTATGCAGCATTTAAAGATGACTTTCTAAAACCCTGGCTTTAAAGCTTATTTATAACTCCCACACTGATATTTTTCAGACTCGTGACAGCTCCCACCTTCACAAGCTGGGGACATGCCAAGCACCTGGCCTTTTCTATAATGGCCCATTCCCCCCCAGCAAGCTCCCCCCACCTCTTTTTTAAGCAATGCTTTGGATATCTCAGGGAGCTTTTATTTATAGCAGAGACATAAAAAGCGAGTCGAAGAGAGCGAGGATGGTCAAAGGGAAAAGTAGCAAGTATCCTAAATGTCTGACAAACATCGTAGGATCAGTTCTTGCTGGAGAAAATAAGGCCCTGGAGCAGCCAAGATCTCTTAGTGATTCATATAAGAGCAGCATGATTCCATGTAAAGCAGGTTAGACTCAGACCTAGCCAAGATGGAAACTTATGACTGAAGAGGAACACCTGAGGGAAATGATGAAGAATGTGGTATTTGTCCTTCTCAGAAGGGGCTAAGCTCACCATTGGAAGAATCAGGAGTGGGTGTGGGTGAGAAGGTGGCAGCCTCAAGCTGACAGACACTGATCAATGGCAGGATCATGGTGGGGTCTGTGCAAAATCCAACTGGTTGTAGGACTTTGATTTTTGTTTGTTTGTTTGTTTATTTATTTATTTAATTCATCTCCCAGTGCTAGAGAGCTCACTCTTGAGGGAAGAACCACATCTTGAACTGTTGCATGGATAAAGTCTCTAGGAACCTTAATGATGTCTACTGAAATGAAGTACCTGCAGCCACCGCTCAGTCCTTGCGTTGGGATCTGGCTTACATAGACACAGTCAGGCCTGGTTTTGGGATTCACTGTAGGAAACAGAAGCTAATATACTGAATTTTAAATAGAACAACCAAAGCCTGCAACAGAGAAAAAAGCCTCCTATCAGCTTCCTGTTTGATAGGTGAGGTTGTTCCAGACCTCTTCTGTTACTTCTAGCTTCAGGAGCATAACTAGGTATCACAGTCAAGAGAAACAGCTGCCCAGGCCACACCACCAACCTGCAGGAGGAAGGTGACTCATAAAAACTGAATGTAGCAAGGAGTGAGCAGCATTGAGAGGCCTGTTTCCCCCCTGTTGATTGCCATGGCTTCAAAGCCTTGGAATGTCTTTGGCTCCGTGTGCAGTAGTGTGAAGCAGACCTCTGCAGTCTCGGTGGGGCTTGCTCCTTCTCCCAGCCCAAGGAGCATTTCTGCACCCCAGGGCAGGAGCTTGCATTGCCAGAGGAAGACAATTCAGCTTTGTGAAATCTTTGAAGGTTTTGAAATTATTTTTTTAAAAATAAAAGTGCCTGGAGCAGAATAAGCATTAAAAACCAAACCAAACCAAAAAGCCCCAATATGCATGTGAAGCATATTTGTGTCAGAACATCTGTTTTCAGCTCTATGCTTTGATTCAGATGTCTCCACCTCTCTTGTCTGAAGGGACCAGCAGGTCTCAGAGATCAGAAATTTGGCCAAAGAATAATCTTGCTTGAAATCGCCTTGTCTTCCTTGCAAAAATGGCCCAGGCTCTGAAGGAATGGCACTTTTCAGCAAAAGTAAATTTACTCCAAAATCTCTGACCACCTTCAGTCTATTCTCAGTGGCACCAGACATTGCAGGCAAAACAAAGACATCTTGGCAAAATTACACCATTGAAATTGCCGGCAGAAGAGCTCAATTTAACACCCACTAATTGTTGCACAATAGTTACAGGAATAATCGGAATTTGTTAATTAGATGCATGCCAATGAGTAATTCAAGACTGGTTTAAATAATTATTTCTATCTTCCCAATAGGCTGTGGTGGTGATTAGCTTGCTGGCTGTTTCTCTTGACTGTTCTGCTTCAAATAAAAAGGAGGTGAGAGACACCCATGCAGTGAACCATGACACTCCTTACTGAAATCCTGCTCCTGGGATACTGAGACCTGCTTGCCCATGAGTGCTGTTGGTTGTTGTTTTTGACCACAGAAACATCAGGGATAGCAAGGTGGGCTGCCAGAAACCTCTTGGATCAGCACTGTGCCAGTGAAATTAAATTAATACTTTTTAGTGTGTTTAATTCCTGAAGGAAGACGTAAGGGTGACAAGTGCCACAGATTCAAATCCTCCATTATAACCACAGAGAAAAAAAACCCAAAAAACACAAAGCGGTGGTTGGAAAACAAAACTTTCCTCCCTGAGACATAGCTAAGCTCCTTGTCCTCCAGCCTGGAGAAATGCCCTCTACTGGCTCAGAAAATCTTTTTTTTTTTTTTTTTCTCCTTCAGTTTCACCATAAACTTGCCTATTTACCACCTTCAGATCTAATAATTTCTCACCCTCCTTTGGCTAGCTCCTTCAGTGCTGCTTGGTTCATGTCATACTTTTTCTTGGACCACAGGAAAGAGATACCTCAGCAAGACATGAAAATAGAATAGTGGAAGAGAATTAGTTTAACTGACCTTCTGAAGGCTAAACAGTAAAAATTGCAGCCCAAACACAAAAATGGGGAAAAAACAAAAACCAAAACCAGATTGCATTCCATTGCATGGTTTGCTCATCCAACCTTGTGAAGGAACCAAGAGAAATGCCCAAACATTAGAGGCAAAGATGGTTTGTGCTGAGAACATCCTTCATTTTCAAGTCATCAGTAGTCAAAAATGCTTAGTACTTCTGACAGTCATTCTCCCCATGGGCTCAAGGGAATTATTGCTACTGAAATAGCCACCTGATGGAAAACAGTAATAGTACATACTGGTTCTGGGTGGAAAATACTATAATCTCTAGGATTTGCTGAGGGAGTTAAGGAAGGCCACACAAGCATCAGCCAGGAAACACAAAGGCTACTTTTTTTGGACAAAAATATAGGAGAATAGCTGCAAGTTCCGAGACTGTACTTTTGTATCTCCTCTCATAAAATAGCAACTTTGAGCACTTCAGAAGCCTCTCGTCTGCCTTGCACTAAAGCAGGTGTTAATTTGTTGGGATGCAGGAGCCAGGGAAGTAAGGGCAGAGGTGCAATAAAGCAACATTAGTGGCAAAGGCACTTATGGTCAATACACAACCCCTCTGTGGAGGGGGCAATACTGCTGCACCAGCAGACACCATAACAGTTTATGGAAAATGTATGAACATCAGCCATTGCTTTCCCTTTGTGTCCTAGGGCTGGGATAAGTTAGAGCCCCACAAATTACTCTGAAGCTGAGTGCCATCCCCTGCTACTTTTCCCCATTACCCATTTCTTCTCCTCATGTGCTCTAGTGGCTGGCTGCTCTTTCTGCCTTCTATCTTACAGCAAGGCAACCAAGGTATCTGAAAATGTCCTCTCTCTTCTTGAACCCTAAGCAGAGACATAACTACTTTTCTAGTCTCTCCTCAGAGCACCTCATTCCTCTGACAGAAGTACTTCCTCTCTCAGCTACTCCCTGCTCATTTACACCCCTTTCAGCATGATTTCCCTAAATTACATCTGATAACTCAGCTGCCTATGTTAGGAGCACAGATGAGTTCAGTCAATGGAGAGAGACCAGGACCTTCTAGCTGTGCCTTGGCTGACCTGTGTAACCTTCCAAGGGTTTCTCTTTCTGTTGACTGCAGAGGGAGCTGAAAGCCAGCAGGATGCTAATTTTTCTGCCTGAGGTGAGATAGAGCTGTACCATTGCATGGGCAGGACAGGACACTTAGGCCAAACCATCCAAGAGAGCAACATTTGAACAGCTCACAAGAAATCAACTGTTCCGAGAAAGCAACAAAGACGAGGACACACAAAACAGACTTAAGGCGGGGGGAAAACTGGCAAACAATTGCCCCTTGTTGAAATTTATACTTCTCTTCTTACACTTACATCAGGAATCTGAAGACAGCCAAGAACACAGCAGAGACAATCTCAATTAATGAAGCTTCAGCAGATTTTCCTAACCCTGAACTTACCACCATGGGACTCAAACCTCTCCTTTTCTGTTTGTCTGTACTACAAAAGAAGCAGGACTTTCTAGTTGTCTTATGGCTCCTGGTATTGCCATCTATTGCTCCCTCACTATCGTTATGGAAGCACACTTTACCAGAATTGCCAAACAGAGAAGACATTTGAAGGTTCCTACATGACTGTGAAGGTTCAAAAGTTTTCTTCAGCCTGGGCTTGGTCCCAATCAAATGGGAAGGTTTTCTTCTTGTTGTTGTTTTGGGAGTTTTTTTCAGAGTGCAAAGACCAAGACTTCTTCCCCACCTCCAATCAAATAAAAAAGAACAATAACAGTCTGGCTCACCTCTTTTATGCGATCCTGGGGTAATTACCTACTCACTTCAGCTGCTCCAGTCCTGCACCCGGGGACCCCAAAATACACCAGTGGCCTCACTGCTGCTCAACATTAACTCCTTGTCTCCCAAATCTCTTCTCTGCCAGCTGGGAAGATAGGTGTGTGAATACTGTGAGGAGGAACTCAAGGAGTTTCTAGTCCTACTCTAATTTGTCTCTGACCCTAGAAAACTGAACACATAAGTTGTAATGCAGAAATGCAAAGAAACTCTCCCCTAAGCAGTATGTTTCCTCCATCTTAACTCAAAGTTGAAACTAGATGGAACAAAAATTAAAATAAACCAGGCATCAACTACTCAGTGGCCAAATAATGGACAAAAGATTCAGGCATCCTGAGAGGGACAGAAACAATACAGATAGAAGTGAAGGCTGGTAGACACAAACTGTCCTACACTGAATGGTCTGAAGAGATTTTATACATCAACAGGGAACAAGACATTTTTCTTCTATGAATCAGCATGGAAACCTTTCTGTAGATGTCGACAAGACGTGCTTTGTCTAAATACCCCATAGAATTATTTATTTTCTAATTTCTGTGATCTAGATGCATAAACTGGCTTGTTCTTCTCTGTTTGATCTGAGAGATCCAGCTCTTCCCTGCAATGTGTGATTATCTTTGACTTTCTGCCTCTAGTTTAAGTGGCCACAATAATCCTGAACACAGCTCTCTACATTTCAGCAGACACAGGTCATGCAGTAGTGACATTTTTGGTAATTGTTTATAGTTTACTACTCTGAGAGTCAGGGGATGTCAAGGGATTTCCCACCTGAGATTTCCTCACCTTCCCTGAAATTATTTTGGATGGAAAGGAGCAACAAAGTCCAATATAATAGAAAGCACATTTTTGGCTAAAATCTGAAATGCCTTCAGATATCATCTAAAGTTACACACACATGTCCCCAGTGAAGCCTGAAACAAAGCTCTCAGAGAAGACAGGATTAATTTGAGGTCAGAAGGGCTTTGCTTTCTGTCATAACATTGCCATGATGTAGTACCAAACTCATTACTTACCGTGACATGAAGCTAAGAGACTAAGGAATAGTTTAGAGTGTGTTAGTTCATTTTCTCCTTCCACTGCAATATCTTCTGTTGAGGATGGCAGCAAACAATCTAAACAAGGACTTGTGTGTATGGAACAATTTAGTCCCCATGCAAACAATATGGGGACATCAGGGATTTCTGTGAGATGTTATGTTTTTGTTGTATCCAAATTGCCTACAGATTTTTCTATGTGTCAGTCTCATCTTGGAGGGGGCTGTGTTTTGTAATTAAGCCAAGTTGATTAGACAGTTTCAGAGAAGGGAAACTAGTTCACAATATGTCACCTGACCTTTTCTGTCTTCTTCCTCAGCTCTGATCAGCTGTGAAGCAATTCTGAACTTTTCAAAACAATTTGTTCTTCAGTTTGGAATAATGACAGTAAATAGTTCTTTAAATAGCCTCATTTGTCAGCTGTCCACTGGGATTAGTTGACATTAAAGAGCTGATCTCCTTTAACTGGATACTTAAGCTGTCTACTGCTGACCTTCCATGTGATCCCAGGTAGGTGTTGTTCTCAGAGGGCCTTGAGTTCACCAGTTATAAAGTTGGAAGGGACAACTCTAATTGTTTAGTTCTGCAATACTGAGACTTGAGGATTTCCATGAATTCAACCCTTTTTCAGTGTACCAACTAGGAAAAGACACCTCATATTCAGCAAAACACTTTATGTGCTGGAGGTTGTACCATCAACTAAAATTTGGTTGCTTCAAGGATAAGTAATACTTTTGCTTGAACATTTGCCCCATCTTTTTGGCCTGGCTCTATGTTACTTCAACCTCTACAAATGACCTGCTGTAATCTATGAATCCTCTGCCTAATTTTTCCTGTCTTTATAAATAAAGACTTAGAATCAAAGTTTTGCTTGTGTATGAACAAGCACACTCCACTGACAAGAGGAGATTAAAAAAAAGCTACCAGGTTCTAGTTATTTTGAGTAAAATGCTCATGTATAATATCACTCCAGAAACTCCAGGACTTCTGTGATTTTGTCATCCTCACGAAGTTCACACTGGACTCCAAATACACTGTCTGATTAATCTAAGCATACACTGCAGGTGCTTCTGACATTTATGGACATACATCAGCTTCTGTGGAGCAATGGGGATCCAACAAAAGACCTCAAAATCCACCTATAGTGGAAATTCAGATGAGAAGAGGGAGTGTAGCCAGGAAAGAACCCTGCTCTTTACATGTCTCTCCATATAGCAACTATCTTGTATAGCGACTATCTTCTGCCGATGTCATAGGCCCTCTGCAAAGCTGGATGTCTTGAACAATGCCTCAGTATATTGGATACAAGCTCTGCTCTCTGCCTGCATCATATATCCTTGATCGCACACTTCCAAGTGCTGATTTCCAGATTAAGGGAGTCTTTATTGTAGACTTTTCACACGCTGTCAACGTGGTGTTTGATTACATCAATAGAGGCAAAATATCAGTGCTTAGTGGAAATAAAGAGATTTTTTTAAGTGGGGAGGTCTATTTTTGTCACTTCTTCCTGTGGTGCAGGTTATCAAGATGACCTGCAAACAGCATTGCAGCAAAGAACAGCTCACTGTTTCAGGAGGTGAGGGGAGACAGATGGTATTTATGGTGTGTCATAAACAGTGAAGGACTCTTTGGACAATATCCTAATAAATACTCTAAAAAGAAACTGCCAGACTCTCATAACTCAACATACAGACTGTCATCCTTTCCCTCCTGCTTTGTGATCTAGTTAAACTTTGCCTTTTAGTATTGCCACAATAAACTCAGCTGTAAGGACAAACTTTGGAGTCACAGATAAGAGATGCTGAAGGATTCTTTATGGGCAGGGTCCATGCAGAAATCAACAGAAAGGATATGCTTGTATTTAGACTGGGATACCTTACCAGGCCTGCACCTGCCCCTCAGAGACATTTTTCTAATTGTGGTATAGATCATGGATCCAGCAGGTCCCATGTGCCCCACCTTAGCCTGGTGCCGTGTCAAAAAACAGAATTTGACCATAATTCTGGGACTGATGACATCCCACGGGGAGAGATGGACTCTAGTGTTGCAGTGCTTGACTCCAGGTTCAGATTTCTCTCTTTTACCTTTGTGTGATGGATGCAGAAATAAGAGTGTTTAGAGGACATTCCCTAGGAGGAAGCCCCCAGTCATCTCTCAGCAGACCTGTAAGGGAGGGAGGGAGGGAGTTGCTGGAGAAATAACCAGATAAGAGCAGTCAATGCCAACATCTGGAAAACAATCCATGCTTTGACCTGACTAAATGGTTCCTTTTCTCCAGCACTGGGCGCTGTCATAATCCCCCTCCTCATTTTTGGAGCTTGCCAGTCCTGCCTGCAGATTGACAAAATCCACTCTTTATTGTCCCCTAAGTCCCTCAGAAGGAAAGAGTATCATAATTTTCTTGACACAGTGGTTGTCTTCCTCCCAGACCCAATTAGCTGCAGGAATGGAGCCTTGAGACTGCCTTCCTACTTGGACTTTCTCCAGGGAGACCACTAGGCCAGACAGTGAGTGTTGCCACGAGCAGGGTGTTTCTACCAGGAGTGCTGACAGCCTGTTTTCATCAGCTCCGAATGGAAAAATTGTTTGGAAAAAGGCCTGAAATGTTTATCAAAGAACCACGGCATTTAGTGTAAATGATGAAATGACGGCAAATTAATCTAAAACCCACCATCGCTGCTATCAGGAATCATGCCCTGTAATAGCTGTGATATGGTCAGTGGGAGTTTCATCCCCAGGCCTGTGTGTTGTGGTTTCATAGGCAACTTTTGTCTTTCATCTGAAATGCTGCTCTGCTTCTGGGGTGGATCACAGGCTCTGCAAGGCACCAGTGGAGTTCAAAGGTGACCATTGCACTGGTCATGGCTACTTCGTGCTGCTACATTTGCCCAAGGCCTCTGGAGGCCTTTTGCCTTACACTGTTAAGTTTCTCATGACAGGGACCAGTCTGTTGTTTTATGCTGTGATGAGGATTAATAATCCTCATCATGGTTGATGATGTAAACATGAGACCGTCTGGGTTGTAAGGGGTAAAGGCCACAAGGAGAATGGCTCTTTGAATGTCTTGTGGTAACTCCAGGGAAATCTTTCCTTTCCTTTGCAGTCAGGAGTTTAGGCTGTTCAGGCTGTTCCTCCAATAAATAATACCCCTCAGGCCTCTCTGACTCATTTGCAGAGTAATAATTAGGAAAGAAGACTTTCTTCCACTCAGTTGGCATCACCATTGCTTGTGAAGCCTTTCTGGTAGTGAGTGTAACTTCTGTGCATGGAGCAAAGCTTTTAATCTTGCATGCGCTATAGCAATCCCATGTAAAACATATAAAAAAATGCATTTTTTACAGTTATCCTTCTAGCTCTCATGGGCCAAGGTCTATCTTCTAAACTGGGAACTGAGTGTAATGTTGTGGTGGGATATTTCACTTCAGTTTGCAGGCAGCCTGCATTTGTCAGTCACAGGGCTACACATTACACTTACCTTTGGATGTTGGTGTGGTAGTAGGTATACATATCCCAGAGACATCATTGACCATTTTCAAGGGCAGAGTGGGTAGAAATGAAATATCATGCAGTAGTGAAAGGAAGAAGAAAGGAATATTTGCCAAGGCTTTCTTGTACCTGTGATCAGCGTTACCTCTACAGATGTGTAGGAGGAATGTGACATCCCAGTTCATAGGCTGGGGCTGAGCAGGGAATCTGGTTTTCTTTTTCTGAATGAGAAGGAGACTCATGGATAAAGCAGAGAGAGCTCAGGATTTTGCTTGGAGATTTCCCTAGTGCCTAGAGCTGATCAGCATTCTCACTGTGCCTAGAGAGGAGCGATGTGCAAGTGAAGCACTGGTGGCATAGAGACATCTCTCACCTCCTCTGCTCAGCTTGTTGCCCTCCACCCATCACTCTGGACCTCTTGAGCCCAGGTGCACTTCTGCTTTGACCTTACTGTTAAGCATTTGCTCAAGGTGAAGATCCTGTGAGGTGCTGGGTCTGAGGTTGGAAGGAGGGCGGGAGGGAAAACTATTGTTTCTCTTATCGCACTATGAGGTTTATTGCATTCCAAGGAAATCATCTGTACTTGGCTTTCCCCACTTCCCTGGCCACCGTGAGGCTTTAGGACAATCACTAATCTGTTCCCTTGTGAACACTGAGGGCCTTTCTTGTGGGAAACAAGTTTGCATGTTCAGTTATTTCTATCAAAGATGAGAGAACATCCAAGCTGCGCCAGACAGTACAAGCTTCCCCCACAGGCACTCTGGTTCTGGCATCCCACACTGATCTATCACCACTAAGACCCACAGCACAAGACAGCATCTCAGTCCCAAGCAGCCACGTCCTCCGCCACCCCCTCCACTCATAGCCTGCGTTCCTGGCTGCCTACCTCGCCTCCTCTCCGGCAGAGTTGCCAGGGAAAGGAAACACAATGCAAAGCCTGGGAAAAGCTGGCACTGACTTTTCTCTCTCCTCACAAGTGCCTGTGCACAATAGAACACATGCAGGCACACAACCAATGGGCTTGAACCTGTGACTGGGACTCATGTCCCACTTGATGGGATGGCTGCAGTCTCTGATCTCTGCAGGGCTCTGGCTGGCAGTGGGAGTGGAGCAGGGATGTGTCTTGGTGGGGAGTGGGGGAAGGAAGATGGCCCTTGGGGACTCCCCAGTCCAACCCCGTCTCCTCTCTTCCTGCCCCTCACCAAACTTGCCCTTCATCTTCTTATCACACAGTGCTTTTCACTCCCTCCTTTCCCCAGGGAAGTGGCTACCTAGGAAGCAAGTCAGTGGGGAAGCAAGAAGAGGAAGGATGAAATACCATGGTGTCAGGAGGGAATGAGAAAAGCTTGGGTTTCCTGCTTGCCTCCCACCCAAGGCTCTTGTTGGAGGGGCTGAGGTCATGGGACAGAGCTCCAAACGGAACCATTCCTTGAAGATGTCCACCACACCAAAGGATAGAGAGGGCTGGAAGGGACAGCTCTTTTTTGCATCCCCTGGTTCTCCTCAGGTTGGATGTAAGCAGGCTTTACCATAAAGACATCAGCACACCTTCATGAAGCTCCACAGGTAAGAGAAAATGCATGCAGAGTCCCTAATGCTGTGGCAGTTGCCAGTGATGGAAATGAGAAGGAAAGCAAGCCATCAGGAGTGCTTATCAAAAACACAAGCCTTGGGAGAGTGGGCAGGAGTTGATTGTTTGCTGGTAAATCACAACGGGTTTCATAGTGAAACACTTAAAACGTAGTCTTAAAACCTACCCATTAGTTCAGTGGGATTTAATGTCTTCAAGTGAGTAAATACCATCTCACTTTGTTAGCACAAAGTGGTCCTCATCAAAGTATTGGCAAGATTACAACAATTTTTCATAAATCCAGCAAATTGTAGTCTGCCTACAGTCATCCACTGGAGTCTTCCTTGTCTTACTTTAATTGAACTTGCTTGTGTGGGAGGGAAAGGGGATTACATTTTTTATTGCTGGGTATGTTCTGTGGGAGATTTGTCAGCTGGAAGTGACAGT
Organism: Climacteris rufus; assembly: GCA_013398175.1. Taxonomy (NCBI): domain Eukaryota; kingdom Metazoa; phylum Chordata; class Aves; order Passeriformes; family Climacteridae; genus Climacteris; species Climacteris rufus. The sequence goes on from VZRZ01002554.1 coordinate 763,339, forward strand.
GCCAATTAGGGTTGCATGTTTTTGTGTGAGTTGCAGAGTCCTAGAAAGCATAAAAAAGAAAGGGGTGCAAGCAAGCCAAGCTATTTACAGTGACAGATCTTGGGAAGAGCAAGATGGGAAATACCCTGGTTGCTACCTGTGGCTATGAGACTTACCCTCTGTCCTTCTTTCCTCCTCCAAAACACACACACACACATTCCCCGAGATGTGCCTAAGGAAGATCAGTGGTTTACTTACCACTGCCCTAATCACACCTTTCCCCAGCCACCCAAGTAAGGTTTGTGACTGCACACAATGTATTGTCTGGTCTTCTCCTACAGGTTTCAATAGGTGTAAAGCAAACACCTTCTGAAGGAAACTCCTTAGGTCTCCCTTGGGTCACTCTCTGTGATGCAGGTAATCTCAAAACACAGTGTTTTGGGAAGTAAAGGCACAAAAGTCTGAAACAGTCCAAGCTCTCTGGTGTCTTATAATAAAGTGATTCTAATTCACTCAGCAAAGGACAATGAGCATGATAAGTGCTTGATTTGTGAGCATCTCCATCACATTAATGGTGGGACAAGGGAAAGAGAAGGTGGGGAAGATACTGTATTTCCAGACAATCTTAGTCCTTGGGATTTACTCTCATGAGTGTCTGATGGCAAATGCAGCAACAACCTTTTAAAATTCAGAGGCAAAGCTTTAGCTTCCAATCTCTGAGCATCCTAGGTGCTCACTGAGACTGCTGATGGTCTCTCCCTCCTTTGCTGTGTCTCCACAGCCAGCAGCACTGCTTCTTTTGAAAAAGACCCTCCAGACCCCTTGCATGAGGGCTACCAGCCAGCTTCACAGGCTAGTTGGCAAATTCAGCAGTCTAGGCAATGGAGCAGGAGGTGTATGGAGGGTCAGAGAGTGCCTTGAGAACCATGCTGCTCCTCTTTGGGGGAGGGATGGGTGCTCAGGATTTATGCTGCTGTACACAAAAAATAAACACTTGGTTTCCACATGCTTTGCTAGTCAGCGTGTGCTACCCAGCTGATTCAAACCCCCATCCATCAAACCTCCCTTGACTCATCACCACAACACTGAAGTGCACGGGGGAGTGAGCACTCCCACATGGGGATGAGAGAAGGCTCCATTTGCCATGAGATGTTGAAATACCCCTCCAAGCCATCTCCTAATAGAGGCAGTTGGATACAGCATTGCCTTGATGCTGTAAAACATCACTTCCAGCTCTGACTTAAATGTCCATTTTTTATCTTCCTCTGTGTCACAACATATCTCCTTTGGTAGGCTCAGCTCACTATGGGCCAGTGCAGGTGTTTGCTCTTATGGGGCAGATGGGATGTTCTCTTTGGCAGGATTTCAGAGCTGTTGGCCATCGTATGTGGCAGAGGAGAAGTCCCTTTTGGCAAACTGGGGCTGATCTCACCCATCACTCTTCGCATGGCTGCTTCTCTGTGTTTCCACTGGAGCACTCTATTAATAGCCTTGTTTCCAAACAACACTGGCACTAATAATAATTTATTGGGACTTAAATGACACGTTTGACAATGACACTGACTGCTGGTGTTTGAGCACCAAGCAGGAATTTTAATGAGAAAAGGAATAAAATGAATAATGTGTTAAAAGGGAGATGGGATTTACCAAGTTTGTGTTTAAACAAGATGATGAAGAGTGTGACAAAAGTTATCTGCATGGTGAGATAGATGAATGAGTTGATTCTGTTGAAGGCCAGGTGGCCCAAAGTATTCATTCTTGTTTCCTGGGACTGGACAGCTCTGAACCTGTGCCTATGGAAAAGTAGTGGAATATGAAACATGGACAGCGGGATTGAGTGCACTCTCAGCAGGTTTCCTGACAACACCAAGCTGTGTGGTGACAACACCAAGCTGTGTGGTGACACACTGGAGGGAGGGGGAGCCATCCAGAGGGACCTTGAGAGGCCTGAGAGGTGGGCCCATGTGGACCTCATGAAGTTTGACAAGGCCAAGTGCAAAGTCCTGCACCTGGGTCTGAGCAATCCTGAGCACAAATGCAGTCTGGGCAGAGAATGGATTGAGAGCAGCCCTGAAGAGAAGGACTTTGAGTGTTGGTGGATGAGAAGCTCAACATGACCTGGCCATCTGCACTCACAGCCCAGAAAGCCAACTGTGTCTTGGGCTGTAAAAAAGCAGTGTCAGCAGACGGTTGAGGGATGGGATTCTGCTCCTCTACTACACTGTAGTGAGACCTCACATGGAGCACTCATACAGCTCTGGGGCCCCAACATAAGCAGGGCATAGACCTGTTGGAGTGAGTCCAGAGTTAGCCACAGGGATGCTGGAGCACCTCTCATATGAACACAGGCTGAGAGAACTGGGTTTATTCATCCTGGAGAAGTGAAGGCTCCAAGGAAGCTGCATAGCACCTTCCAGTAGCTAAGGGGGCCTATGAGAGAGCTGGAGAAGGACTTTTTGCAAGGGCATGTAGTAATAATACAAGGAGGGATGGCTTTAAACTGAAAGGCAGTAGATTTAGGTTGGTTACTAAGAAGAAATTTTTTACTGTGAGGGTGGTGAGGCACAGGAACAGGTTGCTCAGTCAGGCTGTGGATGCCCCATCCCTGGGAGTGCTCAAGGCCAGGCTGGATGCAGCTTTGAGCAACTTGGTGTAGTGAAGATGTCTCTGCCCATGGCAGAGGGCTTGGAATGAGATGAACTTTTAAGGTCCTTTCCAAGCCAACCATCCTATGATTCTGTTCTATGAAATGGGAAGGTGGTCTCCATCAAACTGCCCCTGTCTTTGGATGGGTGTTGTTCCTCTGACACAGTGGCTACATTTGTACATGGGTACCCATAAGCACAGCCCTGCCCTGGTCCTGTCTCCTCAAGGTTGTGTGCGAACTTTTTGTGAACATTTGAGGGGACCCAACTTTGCAAAGAACTTGGGATTAAGTGGATTCATAAACCTCTCCGGTGGACTCCTTGAAGCTGGTGGGGAATAGGTGCTCCTAGTAATTTCTAAATGCAGATGATGGTTGGCAAGTGGCATAACACTAGAAAGACCAGGGAATGACTAGAACATTGCTGTGGGAGCACCCTTGCTTTCCAAGAAGCTGTATCTTTAGTAGTGACAACACAATACCCACAACATGTGTAGCCCTAGGCTGCCCTAACAAAAGAAGCTGTGTCATTTTAGGACCAGTGGAGTGTCTATCTGGCCTCTGTTGCATGTGCGGAATAAGGAAAGCAAGGCATAGGTCCTGTCCCATACCTGATAGGCCCATGAGAATGCTGAGGATATCCTGGATAGTCTAAAATGTCTTAGGAAATTCTCTCCTGCCTAGGTTTAAAGCTGATGTCTCCCTGCTGGCTATCTTGTTTCAGGTCCTGCTGGATATCAGAAGGCAAAAGTTAGAGAAGATATCTTTGTCCAGAAACTTAAAATATTCTTGTGACAGGAGTATTAGAGTTCAGACAAGAAGTTGCCAAGTTTCATCTCTACCAGTATCTTGTCTCCCAAGATAACGGATGAGTCAGGAAAATGTGACCCTTCCTTTGCACCTAATCTTCTGTTGGCACTATTTCCAAATTTTTTTTTTCATCCCACAAAGGCTGTTCTGTGTAAATACATTGAAGCGGGTTTCCCAGTAATAAAGCTTAGAATTTCTCTACCCTCTATAACTATTCCCATCCAAATAAACATACTCTCAAAACAAAAAGTTACCCAGATTTAGCAAATAAATCAACCCAAACACATGGCTCCGGAACTGATCTTACAACAACGTCTTTGCTGTTTTGTAGTGTAGCTTAAAAAATGCATTTGTTCTTCCCTCAGAATGACAGCACGTAGATCACCTAAGAAGCAAGGGGCATCACCTTCAAAACTGCCTCTGGTAAAATTGTTCTGGAAACATTCCAGGGGCAAAGTGCTTGCCATATGTTTCATGTCCCATGCAGCATGCGAGATGGAGTTATTTGTTTGTTGCTGCTTTGTCTTTGTTTGTGCAAACTGACGCCGCAGGGACTTCTTTTGAGGGCATTTTTTCAGCCAAGAAGATTATCCCATATAAATACAGTAAAATAAATAGATTTATCACTAGAATAGCTTCAGCCGGTTCCATCTGTCTGTCTGTCTACCTATCTATCTATCTATCTATCATCTATCTAATATCTCTCTGCCTTTGTAGATAACATAATTAAATTCCTGTCACTGACTAAAACAGACACATTGGGTTTATCTTGTTTTGTGTCTACACTGAAACTGTGAGCAAGAACTGAGCTAATTAAATCAGGCATATTTATCTGCTTCAGGTACACCTTGGAGTTACTGCCCACAGTGGATCATTCTGTTCCTTTGCTAAAGGACATAGCTTTTTTAGCTGAGGGAGAGAGAGGTGTCTGGGACCCATAAGCCTTTCAATAACTAACCTTGATCTGAAGAGGAAAGTGATTAAGAACCACAAGCTGCTAGCCCAGAGGGGAAACTCCCATCAGCTCTGAGGCACTCTTGGCTACTGTCACTTTTCCCAAGATTTTTGCAACAGTGAATTCCCTGTATTTGTATGTTTTCACCTGTTATCAGAAATTATTTTTGAAGTTTACCATAGTTTTTGAGCTGTTGGGAAGCCAGCAAGAAAGTAATCAGAGAAATGAGAGAAAAGATTTTTCAGTCCTGCTGTTGGTATACCTTCTATCAGAATCTGATGCAGATGGGTGTCCTGCTGGTATGTGACCCTGAACAAGTCACTTAGAAGAATGTTTGCAAACTGATCCATCAAATGGCAGCCCCAAAATGACTGAGAATTAAACTCAAAATTAATACCCTACTCCCAAGCTTACACGTACAGCCTCATACATGCAAGCAGTTCTCAACAATCAAAATAGAAGACAATAAAAAAGGCTGAACTTGAAGTCTTGACTGACTTCTAATGAGCTGTGCTGAAAAACCAAATAATAAAACGACACAAGCAGACCTATAAATTATTTTTTTTTCTCCTGAATGATTACATGTCCCTCCCATTAAAAAGGTTTTTAAACTTTCATATGTTTTAAGGGAATGGAGTCATTGCATCAGTTGATGCACCCGAAAGTGTTTGACCTGCTCTTCACAATGAGGTGAAAAGGGTTACCTTAAACCTCAGAGGAAGACGTAGTAACTTGCTAAGCTGCCATAATTATGTGCGGGTATCTGTGGGCCTCCAGTGTACTTAACAGCTCTGCTTTCATGGAAACCAGTGGGATTTTTCCATTTGAATAAGTGTCAGGTACCTGAGAAAGATCTGGGCTTGGGGAGAGCCTTAATCTGTCTGATTCCTAGCAAACAAGTGTTTTCCCAGCCATACTAGGAAAATAAATAGAGGGAGAACTGTGAGACACAGAAAATTTGGCAATAAGTCTATATGAGTATCTCAGATGAAAGACGGTCCTTAATTCTGTCTGGAAACAAGGACTATAGAAAGTTTCATGAGCATTTTGGGACCAATCAAGGTCGAGGCTGTCATCTCCTAGCTTGAGAGCTAGGAAATACAGGACAATCCAGGTCTCTGGCTCCAAAACAATGAAATAATTTTCATGCCAATTTCTTTGCTACAAGAACTGCAAGTGTAGAAAGAACTGGAAGAATGAGTGGCTGAATTCCAGCTCATAAGAGGTGTAAGGGAGAGAATGGATGGTGGCTGGTGCAGGTCTCCTGGCTTTTTCCACTACACCATGCATGCACATGGAGCTGTATCTTAAGTCAGATGAATCACTGAAAATTGGAAAGTCTCAATTTTTGTTTGTACAAGTGCATGAATAAAAATAAAGATTAGGTTATTACAGACATCAGTCATGCTTTAAAAAATCACTAAATTGGCTGAAAATGAGACAGAGACAATATTAATAGATACAGTGTTACTGTAGTCTATTTCCCATCACTGTTGCACTTATCAGAGTCAAAACTGTTCCTTTGCCTTTGTTAGACAAATACATGAAAAAACTCTTTTCTCAAAGACTTATTTTGAGTTTTTTCATTTTTCCTCTATTGAATTGTTAAAAATAATGTGAGATGAATAATTCGTTTGGAAGGAAAAACTAAAAAAACCCCCATCAATAAATTAGGTTTTTGAAAAGCTTTATTTACATCTTAACCTTTAAAAGAAATTGATCTACAATTTACAGTTCAATATGGAAATGCATCTTAAATTAAAAGAAAAAACCTTGAACATATACTTTTGGCAATTAGGACTTTGAAAGCAAAATTTGGTAGCATTAGCTTTTTCTTTTCTATAGTCTAATTTGAAATGCATTTTTCTATTACAAAATGTAACACAATGTACTTTGCTGTATTCTTCTTGCACAAAATCTTCAGTCATCTGTACCCCAACCCCTTTGAAAATTATGATGTGAGGGGAAAGAAGACCCAGAAGATCCTTAATTTCTTGAGCTGAGTACCACTTATATTGTCTAGGCCATCCCCTCAGAGGGCAAAGAGATGACAGCTCCTGTTATAATATCCACCCCCATGGATGCCCTGCTGGTAGAGCTGGGTTGGTGATCCCAGAGGAGATTAACTATTGCTGATGATGCTGAAGTACAGGAGATGCACATGGCTTATCTCGGTCATTCAGTTTGTGTCTGAGATGAGGCACCAGATAAGGATGCAGAATTTGTGCAAAGAAAGCTGAGCAATGGCATCATTAATGACCAGAGAGGAGGAGCTGACATTTATTTGCTCAAATATCCATAAACAAAGACTTTCAGAAAATGGTTGTTTTCAAATGAGTCATTGAACGGGCATGGCAGTTGGGTCTGCAGCAAATCCACTGTGAGACACTCGAGTTCTCAGTTAAGAACCTCTTTTTCTGGGGAGAAAGAGAAGCTCCAGATTCAACACAGTACTCCCCCATGCTGGCAGGGATTTTATTTCTCCCTACTGTGACCAGTGATGCACTATGGGTTGGGTCTAGAACTGTCTCTCTGCTCCCAAGATTCCTGGTTGCTGTAATCTTTTTCAAATTAAAAATAGAAATGTTTAAAAATTGAAATGTTAGGCAGTGGTGTCTCCTGGCACATTTCCTGTGGTGTTTAAATGGCTGCATCAGTGGACATTTGTCATTTAGACTATCCCAGGATTCCATGTAGACTTTGTCATCCCACTTGCAAGATGGACACAAGGTGGTCTTTACACAAACTCCCTTCCACTTGTTCTTGGTATAATTTCTTTCCAGCTTAGCAGCAGTCCCCAGGGAAGAAAAGCAGGTAGCTTTGTTAGGAGGGACTGTCTCTTGCTCTCTGCATGATCCTTCCTCACATTGCCATTGCATTTGCAGCTCAACCATCAAAACCAGTTGAACCATGAATAATGTACGTGCTTTCATGGCTGTCCACAGAGCACAGAAACAGATACTCAAGAGTCTGGGTCAGACCCAAGAGTGCTAGTCAAAAAAAAAAAAAAAAAAAAGGCTTTGATTTACTCCTACTCTCTTTGTTCCAAGTTTTCCTTTGAAAACAAAGGGAGGTATATATGGTCTCTTGGCTTTGTGCAAAATATAAAAGCATTTTCATTTCTGCAAAGCCTCTGTTGTAGAACTAAAGAAAGGATGCTTTGTGAGCAAGTGGTTGGTGCATGTTCTTATGAAAAAAATCTCAGTGAAAACTTGGCTTCCATGAAATATAGGAGGACCAACAGATCTGATCTGTACAGCACAGGTGAGAGGGAGTGATCTAATCAGGAGGGCTTTTTTATTCCTTTCGAGACATCAGTCTGGCTCTTAAATGTCCTTCTGTCTGGCAAGCTTCAGCAGAATATGAAGTGCCCGGATTTTTGAGAAGAGGGCCAGCTGAGGGGCCAGCTGTGGTGCCTCAAGGGCTGGTGCTGGCAACTTTCGTGAAGATAATCTACCACTTATGGAACAAGGCCACCATCAAAATCTGTGGTTCTGCAGGGTCTGCTGGGTGGTAGGGGAAATACAAGCCTTGCTTGCCAACTGGTGACTGTAACATGCAGTGCTGGTCATCTTGCTGGTTTACTAGATTGATCCTTCTCCCCAAGGTCCTTTCTCTGCTGCAGCTCCTGATATCTCAGAAAGTTAGGCTCAATTCAGAGGTGAATCCCTTGGTAATGAAGTCTGTACTACAGTCAGAGGTGTGACTCAGCTTGAGTAAATACACCTGTCTGCGATTCATACAACTTCGTTGAATGCTTCTAGCATTATCTGGAGAAACGTAAACTCAGGAATGGCTGTAGAGCTAAAAGGATTCAGGAGGAAACCTTGGGTAGTAAAATATATGGAATATCTTGCTTGCATGTTTATAATCTCCACAGTGCCCTGGTGAGCTAATGTGAGACTTGCTGGGTCTGCCCAAGGAATTCACTGTCTCGTTTGCCTGCCATGTTGCCCAACATAAGCTCCTTTTTAAAAACACAGAGGACTTGCGTAAACCAAATCACAGTTTATGGGGTGGGCTGGTTTTGTAGACAAGAAATGCACAATAGTTTGTTCTCCTTTTTTTTAAGAACTTGCCTCTAGATTTTAGGAGACTGGTGCTCAGATGCTACCCAAACAGACAGCATCATGAATAAAAGTGTTTTGGAAATTTCCCAAGGGAACATATTTTCTCTCATAAAATAGAAATGTATGGAAAGAGATAAAATCCAGACACACACATGGATTTTGATCAATATGTATTTCAAGAAAAGGTTTTGGTAAAGCTTACATTTTCTGGTTAGAAAACAAATCTTTAGATGTCCAATTTTTAGAAAATATAACTTCTATTTTTATAATAAACACTATGAGATGAATATCAAATGTACAGAAAATAAGATCCATTTGTCCCCTAGAAATGGAATATTTTAACTCCCTGAAATTATACTTGAGACCCTTGCATCAGAATTTGATTGATAGGAAATAATCTTTTGTCTGATGCTTTTCTGATCAAAAACAAGGAAAAAAATGTGGGGTTACAAGACTTCTACAGAAGAAACTTCCCAATGTCATTTCTTCCTTTAAAACACCAGAGATTAAAATGCCCTTTCTCAGTAGCTATGGAAACACCATTATTTAGTACTTAAATAACAAGCGCTGATTCTCCCCTTACAGCAAGAAGGATGACATGTTCACTGGCCTAGAAGCTTTCAGCTCTTTGGAATTTGAACTGGTTTATGAAACATTTGACTCCCATCATTTAAGAAAAGCCCCAAATACAGGAGAAAATGTTGGTGCTGCCAACGAAGGTGTCTATGTACAGATCAGCTGTTTACAGAGTATGCAGTGTTTCTTCAAGAAAATACAGAGTGAAAGGCAATGGGTGCAAACTCTGCAAGAGAGGAAAGAGTTACTGGATGACACAGAACTGGACTGGGTCCAAGAGGATTATCAGCAAGAAAAAGGGGCTTTGGTTTAGTCCTGCTATCTTTGTTCCAACTTTTGCTCTGTAAAAAAAAAAAAGAGAAAATATACAGGCTCACGTCTATGTGCAACATATAAAAGCATTTTCACGTCTGCAAAGCCCTCACTACAGAATTAAATAATGAAGGCTTTGTGAGCAATCGGTTGGTACTTGTTCTTAAAAATAGCTGCATCCCAGACAAATCAGCTTTTGTTCAGAAACTGGGCAGGCCACGTGACCAATTCAGCCAGGACAGGTGATGACAGGGACTGTGGCTCATTATTCTGTTGTGAAACTTTGTGCAATATTGCCATGTTCTGCTCCAGGACCTCACCAAGTTTCCAGCTAAAGAGAACCAGGTTTGGTCAGGTGCATTGGATATTTTGATTCACAGGACAGGAAGACAGAGGACCAAGTCACTGCTGGATTTGGTACCCATCCTTCCACAAAAAGCAGGTTCGAGGATTAAAGAGCTCTTCACTCCTTCAGCATTGCACATTCCCTCTTGTTTATAACAAAATACATTTTAACAGCCTTATTGTCTTGCATATAAGACATAATAAAATGTAATATGCCATGTTTTGCCCATGTAGTTAATGCATCTTAAAGTCTACAGAACTACAGTTTAGCTCAGAGAGGAAAGGAGAGTGTTAACTCATGTGCTCATACGAAGCAGGATTTAGGAGGCTACTGTTCCATCTTAACACTACGCAGGTGGGCTGGAGATTAATGAACATCTGTCTTGTGACCATATGAATCTGTTCACTGTTTGATGGGTGAGGTATGTTCTGGCATCTATTGCATCTATTCTCATAGTTACTGCACAGAAAAGATAATGCCTAGGCAAATACTTGTTTTCCAGAAATGCCCAGGAGTGGTTTAATAGGAGTGAGCACAAGCAGCAGGGTCTATATGGGGAGTCTCCCTTTCGGTTCCTTCCTTGTAGCTTCTGCCCTCACCCGGTTCTTGGTGTTTGGCAGCAGTGAAGTCTGTGGCCACTAACCAGTCTGCTGCACAAACATGGATTTATGTTTCCCACTGATGTTTCTTCCTCCTTGGACACATGATTTATTTTGAGGAACTAACAAGATCCTGGCTGGGGGATCTGTGTAGTAGTCCAAGGTTGAGATTTTGAGTCAGAGACTCATTTTTTTCACTGTTACACCTTTGTTCCAGGCTCTAACGGTTCTTGGATTAGCAGCATGGATAGGTATAGGTGTATATGTAAGTGTGCATCAAGATTAGTAGTTGTGGATACTACCAAGATCACAAAAAGAAATTTAAGAACGGCTGACCGGACATTTTTGTTGCATTTTGCCTGTTTCTGTGAGAGTGTGTTAACAATTTTAAAACTTAATTAAGTATAATTTAATTTATCAAAATTAGGAAATTCACCTTGTACCTGACAGTAACAATATTCTAGTGGAACTAGAACTGCAACACGTTCCTGGATAAAGCACGAAGGTAGAGCATGTGAAATAGGCTTTTATTGCCTGCTAGGTGCTAGCTGAGGTTCTTCATTGTTTTGTCTTGTGATGGGTACTGCGAGAGGGCCAGGCAGTTTCATCAGTCCTGGGTCCTAGCTCCTGCTCTTGAGAAACTCTGCAAGATGACATGCCAGCCTTCACCTCATCTGCGTACTAGACTAGGCAGGGTGGCAGGTCAGCCTGCCCGAAGAGCTCCTCTCTCCAGAAACAGCTGGGCCTTTGCTCTGGGTGCCCGCTCAGCTTGACAGGAAGATGAATGAGAACATTTGCAAATTTTTGTCTTGTACAATGTACAATCTCGTACAACCCGGCTTCCTCCCAGCCCTGATTTTGAAACTGGCATGTGACTGGGTCTGCTGAGTCTTCCCATGTCTTTCTAACATTCCTTTTCAATTTGGGCATATTGTTCTGCTTGGTGATAGTGGCCCTGATAATTGCATGAGTCAGCCATTTTGCGCAGTTTGGCAATATACTGGTCTATTGTTGCTTTTGCTCTTTGGACAACGTTCCAGATTCTGTGGGTTGAAAAGCACTTCTAGGATTTTACAGAGTCCTTCCTGCTCTGCTCTTGTCCCTACCAAACACTGTAGATGCATATGATGGGCCTTGTCTCAAAGAACTGAAAACATGCCTGCTTGCACTTCATTTTCCTTTGCTTTTATTACAGCTATTTTAGTTCTATCTTGCAGCCAAAAGGGCACTTGAGCTACTGACCACAGATTCTTTCACATTTCTCTGTCAGATCTTAGACAGTCCTGTGCCCTTGGCCTTGGCCTTTTTACATTTTCTTTCTTTCTTTTCTTTCTTTCTTTCTTTCTTTCTTTCTTTCTTTCTTTCTTTCTTTCTTTCTTTCTTTCTTTCTTTCTTTCTTTCTTTCTTTCTTTCTTTCTTTCTTTCTTTCTC
>VZRZ01002554.1:785107-911802 GCA_013398175.1 Climacteris rufus
TTTTTTTTTTTAACTCTTATTTTGAAATTGCTGATGAGTCCAATCACACAAATTTTCTCTGAACTGTAATTACAGCACTGGAAGTGTTGTGTAGCACAGACAAAAGCAAAAGCTGTCCTGCTCATCCTCTGAGGCTGTCCAGCAGCACAGATGGTGCCCAGGAGGGTGGCTTTCAAGACACATTTTTATTTGCTTAGCAATGGCCACTTGGTATCTGTGCAATCAAAGTATTCCCATATTTAACACCAATACGTGAATGCTGACAGTCAGTGGGTTAATCATTATGGAAATACTGACCAATTCTGGAGTCAAATGTCAGGTAGTGCCAAAAAGCAGAGGCCTGGCACAAAGGACAGAGAAGTTCATCTCTGACTAATATTGCAGATAAAATGGCTGTTATACAAAAATGTGTCTTCCAACACAACACTTGGGTCACAGCAACATCTGAACCACGAAGTTCATTCTCCTTTCCCATGAGAAATAGCAAATGCCATTCATTGCTGAAATTTGGGATCCTCAAAGCCTTTAATAGGAGACAGCTTATAGCTCTGATAACAAACTGTCCAGGCTGCTGGGGGTTATTTGTATAGAGCTTAGAGGAAAAGAAAAAAAAAAGGAAACAAAGAAAAAAGAAAGACTTCAGATATAGTAGTGAATTAACTTATAAACTAGAAATTAGAAAAAGATTTTTAAGCAGCAGAGGAGAGGAGGTCTGGAGCATGTCAACCATGGGTATAGCACTTGTCGAAATCGGTATCAGGTTCTAAGATGATCTGCATCAGTCAATGAATGACACAAATGGCTGTAATGGCAGTGGCCAGGCCTCTTGATTTAGCTCTGTCTTTCTATAATTCTGTTTATTGAGGGCTGAAGAACCCAAAATAGAGGCAATAGTCATAGCAGTCAATGCTTTCAGTTCCTCCCCAAAGTATTTGAAATAACAACTGCCATCTTCAATAATCACTCAAGATTTGGAAGGTTTCCAGTTTTGACAGCCCAGTGTAACAGAGAATAAAAAGTGTATGATTTCACACAGGAAGGTCCTCTCTCAGCACTGTTGAGCTGGATACATCACCAGGCCCTTTGGAAAGTCTTGGTTCACCCATCAACTAAATGCCTACAGATTTTGCCCTTAATCTGCCCTTTCTGACTCTCAGCAGCAGCAGAGGGTGGAGCACACTTAGTAGTACTTTTTGAAGGATGGCAACTTACCGGGCAAAAAGGTTCCAAATATCACCCTAAGCTTAATGTTAGTTGCAAATAATATAAATCTTACAGAGTAGGGAGAACAATATGTGACATGTATTGTAAGTTTCTGATCCTGTGAGTCTGTGTGTATCTATTGTTCACCAGCACTAACAATGGGATTCCCAGCATCTAATTTTGACTTTGCTTCTGTGGCAATTGAAGTTAGTTTTTCAAATGCCTGGCCATGGCAGGAGACAGTGGCCGTTGCTTAAGGGATGATTGTGAGGCACAGCTGGGATGGAGCTTGGATGTGCTGCTACAGCGTGTGGAAAGAGGCTGACAGCTCTGGATGGCAGTGCATACTCTCTGTCATAGAGAGTGTTCTTGCAGAGAGAAGATCATCTGCTCTTCAGCAGAGGGGGATCCTAAATAACCAGCTAGGAGTAGATGCTGAATTTTTAAACAGAGAAAGGACAGTGTGATGGATCCCGTCTGAATAGAATATGGTCATTAACACATCATTAAAAATGCCTAGCGTCTTACAAATGCAAACAATAAAATCCTTCCGGGAGTGTCAGACTCCCCTTTCTCTTTAAAAGCAGCTGTATTGTTTTTTAGTACATGGTGACTTTTCAAGACCTGCTACTCTTATTCTCCTTCACATCTCTGCTGTTCCCCAGATGGGTAGGAGCAAGGTGTTTGCTGTCTGTGCCGTACGAGCAGTGGTGCATCTTTACCTTGTCTTCCATAAGGTTTTACCACTCTGGACCCAGTGCAAAGCAAATCCTCTTTCATATGCTGACTCTTCTTTGGCAGCTCAGAGAGGAATACAGCTTTTGGCCTCACAAGGGATAACGTCATCTGAGAAAAAAGTGGGTGCCTCACTAGATGGTGCCACTACCAGGAGACACCTAAAGAGGAAGCTGGGAAACTATGATTTGGCCTTGGAATAGAATTCTGGTGAGAATGTGGAGCCCAAGGGTAGCAGGAAGCCTGACTGCAGTGTTTGCAGGACAGCTTGGAAGAGTAGGATTCTGTCATCCAGTTTGAAGTCAGGGATCTGAGTAAACTATGGCGACACATACCAGGCCAGGAATAAAAAAATGAATTGGATAGTAACCTTGATTATCTAACCAAACTACCGAACCATAATGCAAAATAAAGAAGGACATCAACAATATCCCTTTTATATATGGCCAGTTCTGGTACTAGGAAATGCAGTTACAATAGTGTTCCACTTCTCCCTAACTCCCATATCCCTTTGCATCCAACTTCAACTGGGTAACTTTCCCTTAGACAGTAATTTCTGGGCAGCAAGTCCTGGCAGAAGTACCATTATCTCTCTAATGTTAAAGAAAGACGAGGTGCAGAGGAAGGGTCCTGCAACAGTCTAGAGAAGAGCACATTCATATTGCAGACAACTACAGGAGAATCCCAACTTGTTGAGTTTGATGAAATAAAGGCTGAAAAGGGTAGGATTGGCTGCCACAGATACATCAGGGGCCTAAATATTGGGGAGGAAACAGAGCTTTTTAACTCAAGTACAATGTTGGCACAAAACCAGCTGGGTACAGGCTGCCCATGAATGCATTTAGACAATGGGAATAGACCGAAAAGAGCAATCCAAAAGTGAAAAAAAAGAAGAAGAGGAACAAAGTAATTTTCAGATTATGGAGTAATACAAATGGAGCTGAGGAAGGCCTCTGGAGATCTGCTCATTTTGGGTGTTTTAACCTTTGGTATTATGACAACCACTCCTAAAAGAGAAAAGCCTGAGACCATTTTATCAGTCTGGCCACAATACTTTTAATTCACAGTTTACTAAAGCAAAGAGTGTCCCTAGCATGTTCTTTTTATTATTTTCCACATTTTGGCTCTATGTTTGCATATGAGAACATGAAATATAACAATTAATAATTTGCAGTCCTTTCACAGCCCTTCAATCTGACAGTAGTTAATTGGTTGAGAAATATTACTCTACTGCAAACCTCTTCCCTAAAATCCGATCACAAGCAGCTAAAGCATCCCTCACCCTTGATACACTCATGAGAGGTTGTGGAGGTGTGGTTGTTGCCAACAGTAAGACTCAGACTTTGTGATTTCTTCTAGCACCGGGCAAGGATGGAGGCTTGAAAAAATGTGAGGGAAATGCAGCCTCCACCTCCTCTCAACCCCAGGCAACTGAAGCAGTGCTAAGTTTGCCCATGGCTCCCAGTCCCAGCTCTGCTGCCTCACATCCCCACACTTCTGCCTTAGGACTGTGGCAACAACAGCCAATTTTCCCATGCTGCTGAGATGTCTTCAGCCCTTGCTGGGGTGCTCTGACTCTGTATCACTTTCCTTGGGCCTCTTTCCTCCTTCTATCTGCTTGCTTTATCTGTTTGGTAGTTTTCCTCTTCCAAAGCTGGGAAAAAGTAGTGGGTAAAAAGAGTGCCCAATAACAAGCAAGTCCTCCATCCACTTGGAGACTAGAAGTGCTACTTTGCTACAAATAAATATCAGAAAGAGCATGTTTTGGCTTCATCTGTGCCTCTGCACAGGAACCTGTGTCACCAGCAGCTCTCCAACTGGGGTGAGCTCAAGTGTCAAGTCCTTCTATTTCAAATACCCATGTATGCATTCTTTCACAGGCTGTGAAAATACCCCCAAAAAGCTCTTCTGGGGCTTAGAGCATTACTGTTCCAGTCTACAGTGTCATTTAGTTCCCTGGGTATTACAGAAATCAGGAGAGGAGAATGCCAGATCTGGCTTTATTTTGGCCATACAAATGTATTACTGAGCAGTGAAAAGTCAGGGAAAAGCATAAATCTCACTGCTGTGCTCAGTGCTCTGGGAGTTTTTCAAGTCCCTCTGGAATCCAGAGGCAGTTTTCAGTTTGTAAGTATAAAAGTACTTTACTGACAGGGCCAAATCCAGCCTTAACACAAGGCCATGGAAGTCAAGGGAGTTTCATCAGGAATGCTTTAGGAATTGCATTGCTGCTTTAGGGGCTATATTTCAGGGGAGTTGCTGAGCCAGTCTGCCTTTACAGAATGTCAGAAGTAATAAAAAACAAGGCTTGTACCAGTGTGTTTTCACTCCTCACCCTGAGATTATCAGATCACCACAGGCACCAAATCAGTCTTGCAAGACAACAGTAAAAATGCTTTGCTCTGCTGTCTACTATGGTGCACCTCAAAACTCCTGCAGATGTTCCAGTAACTTTATCACTTTTACCTCCTAATTGGCAAAGTGGTATTTTCTCCATCTCAGTAAACAGCAAACAGGCCATAGGACTGAACTATATGCAGTACTGATGGTTCACCCCCAGAACCTTCTCACTTCTGCACAGTGTGAGGGTACAAATATCCCACAGAAAATGGGACTGCATTGCTGGCAGACAGGTAGCAGCTGCCCCCACTGCACTCTTCTTCCTTGAACCAGTCGTGACAAGCTCCTGGCCCTGCAGGAGCTGGGACCCTGGAAAACTGCAGCAGAGGCATCAAATACTATTCAAGGCTCCTACAAAGTTGCTGCATCTCAGACATCCCAACTATTTTAAATTTTAAACACAGCTTTGGAAGGCATGTCTCTCCTGCAACATTCTTCCAATTGCACTCATGTGCACAGGCTTGGCTTTCCAAACAACAGCTCTACTGAGGAGCTTGCTTTGTTAGTAATAAGATGGCTGTGTTTATGTAGTTTAAGTGATGTTAAAATTAAAGTGAAGTTATGATTCAGCTGACTTCAAGTTTTCTCAGCTCCCTTCCTTTGCACACACAGTTTGCCCTGCACTTGTTTGCCTTGGCAGGGCCTGGGCTTAATAGTAACAATTTCATCTTCCATTTATAGGCATCTGCACGCCATGTTATTCTTATAAAGCAGAACCCTTCTCAGAGCTGAGCAAGGGGGACATGTAAAGCCATGCATGCAAAGGCAAAAAGCTTTTTGGCATCTCAGCTTCTTCACGTAAGGAATAGCTTTGTCTCTGCCCTTTGGGAAAAATTAGTATGAAGGGAAAAAGTCCCGTCTCTGACTTTGGATCTTGAAAAAGAAAGAAAAACAGTCACAAACCTGCAGTGTATTACATTCACTGTACACTGCTTGGCAAACTTCCAGGGCAAATGTAGGAAAGCTGTAAACTGGTGGAGTTGGATATATCAGGTGAAATATTTTCTGCATGGAGACATGAATTAATTTTTTCTTATATATTTAGACTCCAAGCAACTACTGTACCAGCAGCTATCTCTTCTAAGAGACTGGACTTGGGTTCCCACCCAGACTTGGCTTGGGTTCCCACCCAGACTTCCTAGTACCTGAGCATTCTGCAGCCCATGGAGGATTGTCTCATTCCTGTTCATCATTAGCCAGACCTTCTTGCAATTCTCTCCTTTGAATCAGTGCTCATACTGGAGCTCCTGGATGATTTATTTTTTTAATGTAATTCAATTTTTTTTTTTCAAATTAACATTAAAGGAGGTTCATAGCAGGGATTTGACATTTTGGAAACCAAGACTCCAGTGAGATCTTTCAGTTTTGCCTTACATGTCCATAGAAAAGCAAAGAAAAGAAATACGAATGAGCTGGCTGCAGCAAGGCCAAGGGGGATGTCAGACATGGCATGACCTGATGAGACCAGCCTGACACACATGAAAATGAGATTTGTCTGCTCTCAGTGCCACTGAGTTCCCTCTGGGGGAGGTAGTTTTGCTTCAGCTAAAATCTAATCTAATTTCCTTTACATTGTGAGCACTACTCCTTCTTGGCTAGCAGCCTTCCTCATCAGCCTGTCCCCTACCCACAGTGCCCACAACACTGCCAGCTCCTTGGCTTAGTGTTGGTTGAGATGGGATGGCTGACTCCCCAGCATGACTTTGCTGAGAGTCCCTTGTCTTCAGGAGCCCCTAAGCAAGGCCTGCTAAGGCAGGACCTCTCTTGCAGGCCTGCATTGGGGTTATGAGTGATGCTCAACAAGGCTCATCACAGGCAGTTTTCACCATGAGGGTCAACCAGAGCGGCCATCCCCTGACTGTTGCAGCAGGACTTCCAACTTCTGATGTCCCTGTGGCCAATTTTGGACCCCAAGCTCATCCTAACAGCTCATCTGAGTAGCTGAGACTGCAGATGCTCAGCAAATTAAATGTGAGCTCATTCTTTCTCTTTCCACTCAAGAACCTGGGCCAGTGCTGCTTCTCTCAGCTCCTGTGGTGGACACTAATGCTGCAACAGCAAACTGAGAGAAATGACCAGATTTTGTAGCCATGGGGAGGACAGAGAAAGTGTCATATTTTGGGTGTGACTGGCTGGGGTCCAGATGTGCAGGCAGAGCTCATGGTAGAGAGCTCCTTCCCTTCACTATCCTCGCCTCTTGGCATGTCCAGCCTCAGTGCGCCTTTCTAGCTGAGTGCCTTTTGACTCTTGTGTCTGTATGTGCATCTGTAGAGTGACTCCTCATGTGTGTCACATCCCTGCCCCAAATCTGCTTCCCATTTGCCAGGAATCAGATTCCCTGCTGTTTCTGGGGGACTTTCTCTGAGCTGCTCAGCCATCACCAGAGCCTGAGGCACATTGAATGACAGCTTGTGAGACTCACACTGCAACAACTGACCACAGACTGAAAACCTCCCAAAGGAGGTTAGGAGTGTGTAATGCTCTTTTCCCCAAATTACTGGTTACTCAGTCACTTGTGCATAAACAGGAACTTTGTCCGCTGCTCCTTTCCAAGTGCTGGAAGGCCAGCAGCTGGCATGCAATCCTATCATCTTTGAAACAGCATCATCCCCTGAAACATCAGAAATGTATGGAGGGTGTCCTGCCTTTCCAGTACCCAGATTCACTTGCACTTTGGCCGATGTCACAGTCCACGGGGCAAAACCACCTACATTTTGCACAAAATTGGCAAGCTGGGGCTTGTCTCCTCACCCTCACCCTTGCTCACCCTCAGCAAATGATCTGTCTGGCTCCAACTAAAAGCTCTGAGGGGCAGAGGCAGTAAGAATTTTGCAGTGGTGAAGTCACACAGGGCCTATTTTAATTAAAAATATTGCTTTTCCTTACAGATTTTGCCTCCTCCTTAGGGCTGAGGCACTGGCTGGGAGACAGCCTGTGTCACTGTTTCAGGGACCCTCAGCAGCAGGTGCCCATTCCAGGGATATTTGGGCCTTTCTGACCAACTGTCAAGTGCTGTGTACATGGTCAAATGAATTTTCTCTCCTGTTTCTGTGCGTTTGGAATAGAAGTACTCTCAGTGTCCTATTCATATAGTCTGAGGCATGGGCATGGGAGTGGCAGGTGGATGAGTTTATAATTCCTAATCCAGGTGCAGCTAGTGGGAAGGTAGACCTTTTACCCTCCTGTAGCCCCTCCACTTTCTTTCCTCATCTTCACCCAGCACACTCCACCTTTACATTTCCCCTGCTTCCATCATCTCTAACCTTGCCTGCCCTCACCCTCTCCTTTAAATAGCCTTTTTCTCTCTTCTTCCACCAATAATGCCTTTCTGCCTTCTAGCTTTGCCTCTGGTGAGCTCTCTGGGTGTGCCAAGCCACTGTCTCCTTGTTCTGCAGCAGCCTCTGCAGCTGCTTTGGCTTTCTTGGCTCTCTTGGCTTTCATTTCTTTTGGCCTCCACCTGAACACCCAGAGGTGGCAAACCTCAGAAAGAGCCTCTAGCAGAGAGGTTTCTGACCCACTGTTCTCCCAAAGGGAGAAGTTCAGTTCTCTTAGGGAAGCTTGGGGATGCTTTGTCAGCAGAGGGGATGGGGAGACCCCCAGCACTGCCCTGGGAAATCATTAACTCCCCATCTGAACTGAGCAAAGTACTGTGAAGAAAGTGTGTGAACACAATGCTTTTCATGCGATGCTTTGCAGAGGATCATGGGACTTGCAGGGGCAGGAGAAGTGAACTAAAAAGGAGACAAACTAAGGAAGTGCTGAACATCCAGAAGAGGGACAACTGAACTCAACTGGAGAGGGGCAGAGTCCTGGTGAGACCTGTCAAGGAAAGATTTGGGGGTCCAAATGAGCAGCAAAGAACTTCCATAGCTCTGGTTACAATAAAACTGTGGTGAGTGGTATTGGAGAGTTTGAATGAACAGAAGAATGGATGGACAACAACCCTTCATCTCCAAATTGTGAAAGGGTGCTCTGTTTAGAAAGTATTAATTAATGGGAAGCAAAAAAAAGGATGGCCTATTTTTTTTTTGGGGGGGGAGGGGACAACAGTTTTGTTTTGTTTTGTAGGTTTTTCTGTGTGTTTGTGTGTTGTTTTTGTAAAGAGCTCAGTTTGGTGTGAATTGCATACTTTACCTCCACTACAAATTAGGAAAAATTGGCCTTTGACAGTTGGACCTGAGGCATCAGAGATAGGTTTTAATTTTAAAAGCCAGCCAGTGAGTCTGTGGGAGACAGGGAACTGAACAATACGGAGCTCAGAAATCCTAAACAGCGGCCTCTGTGACTGGGAGAGACCTCTTTTCAGCTGGTGTATTGTGAAAAAGCAGTAAGAAGTCAGCTTGGTTTCAGGTCACTGCCAGGAAGAGAGAGACACAAAGTGGAGGCAGTTCAGGGGAAGAATGACCAAAATGACTAGAGGTGGCTGAGCTAGCTTGGTTTCTGAACTGCAATTGAGAAAGTGAAATCTGCCCAACTTGGCCAAATGACAGTGGAGAGCTCAGACCAGCAATCAAGTTGCCACAGCTTCATGAATAACTGGTAAATTGGTTGAGAGAGGCAGTGGCAGAGTCTTGATAAACCTCCAGATTGCTGAAGGGCACAAATACCAAGGCTAGAGAGAAAATGGTCTTGGCTCTGGACTAGGTCCTGGCTCAGACTATGGTTCTTGTTGGACTTTACCACTGCAGATGGCCGTCCTGAAAATGAGTGCACTGCACGCCTGTAGCTGTAGCACAGGCTGACTTTTACCTCATCACCATTGGAGCCACATGAAATATGAGAGCCCTTGTTTGGTATCATTTCCTCTTCTTCAGGTTCTGAGCTGTAATCAATGTGTGTTGGCATTGTTTGTGAACTAGAAGCTTAAATGCAAATCCTTGAAGGGAACAGCAAAAGGCTCTTTTTGCAAAATGCTGTAAGCAGCACTGGGATTGAATGCTGAGCAGTGAATGGATGGTCTTAGTACCCCACAGAACAGAGGAACAGGCTTGCTCAGGTTGAACAGGTTTTTCCTCCTCATGTACCCTCATGGGTCAGCTGAGGGGACAGGCTAAATCTTTCTGAATAAAAGTATCCAGTCCTGTGCAAGCTCTCTGTGAGTGATGCTGTCGTAAGCTTGAAAGTGAGCCTTGGAGTTAACATTGTCTTGACAAACTTGGAACACATTGCTCTACATTAAACTTCTGTTTCCGGATGTGTGGAGACTCAGCAGACGTCACAGTGTTCATTATGCTTAAAACACATTTTCAAGATCTCCTTCCAAATCACAAGGGCAAGAAATGTCAAAAGCAATGAAACCAAACTTCCAACATAATCACCTGACTCCAGGAGATGGGGCTCTAGACCTCAGCTGGTAACAAAAGGATTTGGTTCAATTTACAGCTGACCTAAATAACAGGAAAGATAATTGTTTCTATTCTACAAAGAATATTTTATTCCTTTTACCTGAAATGAAACAAGCCATTTTTGATTTGGGATTTTTTTAAAATTTTGTTAAAAAAATGCTACTGAACAAAAAGACAGGTGAATTTCAAAATTAAATAAATGATTTGGGAACACCAAGCCAAAGTTATGTGGGAGCATGTTTTATACACATTTTGTTTCCAAAATGTAAAAAAAACAAACTCTTGGGTGGGGGTGGCTAGTTGGGAGGGTGAGGGGGAGGGGGTGATGGGGTGTTGCCCATTTTTCACTGTAAAATAGCTAGTTTTCTCTGTTAGACAGTCTCAAGGACGATTTCTGTAAACATAGCTATGTTGTTGTAAAAATTATCTTTTTACATTCCTTTCCCATGGACACAGATCCCCTTTGACGGACACTTCTTGTAACCAATATAGTTAGAGACGGAAGTGTTAACTTTCTCCAATGATCTGTGATTTCTAAAAGTGTATATAAGAATTAAACGAAAGGGGTTTCCCCCCTTTCCGCCCTTGCTCTGAACAAGAACTTTCGGACTCCAGCTTTCATTAATTCTGCGTCTCGACTGATTACCGGGATAAGCCGAAATAACGGGGCATCGCGGTAATAATGGGGCATGATATTTCTTCCTCTGCTTGTCAAGTTGAACTTAATTACTTCAGTGATTTCTATTCTGAATCTCCAGTGAATTCCTTTCTGCAGGCTCATTGCATGATGTCCCCAAAGGGAAGTCTAGATCCTTTTTGCTAAAATGTGCCTGAGCAGGGAAAGATGATGTACATTGTCTGGCACTACCTCCTCTCCCACTCAGAAAATTACAAGGATGTCTTTTCTCTTAGAGGAAGATCTCTCCTTCTTCCTGGAATCTGGCACTGCTTTCTCATTCCAGCTGCCTTCCATCCGTGCAGAAGTGTGGGGCAGAACAGGCCTTGTAAACAAGGTGGTGATGCACTACAGGAGGAGAAGGCTGACCTCAAAATATCTGGATTTCCAAAGTGTCTGGTCTGATGAGCTGTGCTAGCTGAAGCTATAGGGCAGACAGCAGTGTCACCATATTCAGCTGTCCTGCAAACATCCTGCAGACAGCCTTCTCAGGGGGGGAGAGAAATCAGAAAACAGCCACCACCACCACCACCACCGAGAGAAAAAATAAGTGTCCTGTCTTGCAAAATTTATGGGAATAATAGAATGATGCTGCTCCACAGATGGTGGGTCAATACAGTGGGCCTCACCCAGCCTCAAATCTTTGGTATTTTAATGTATTTCCTGATTCTGTGAATTACAGCTGCCCTGTTGCACATATATGCATAACACTTAATGATGTAGAGGAGAGATGGAACAGTATTTATCTCCTCATTCCCAATGTTCCCTTTATCTTTGTTTTAAAGGCTTGATTCAGCTTTGAGAAATCTGCCTTGCTGCAAGTCAAACTAAAAGCATGCCCTGAAAGAGGAAGACATTCATATTTATTTTAGTTAATTGCTTGTTTGCATAATTACTCATTCCAAAATCTTACTTACAATAAAATCTTCCCTTCCATCAATACAGCCATTGTTACAGCTTCCAGCATGTCTGTCCCAGCAGTTATTTGCTGGAGCTGGGAAGGCTGCTTTGTAAAGGTGAGCTTTACAGTCTAGCTCCGAGGGTCAGTATGTCTGACCCACAGAAACCAGGTCAGATAGCTTCCCAAACTGTTCAAGACCCACTTGTCTTCCAAGTGCTTCACCATAATTCACTGTAATAAAGAAAAAGTAGTGGGATGACAAGGAGGATTTGAGGTTGGTGAGTGTAAAACAAGGATGGCTTTTAGAATTAAACATCTGGTTTTTGACTTTGCCATCTCTACCATAGGTGTATGGGAATATGTGTCCCTACATATTAAAAACAAACCAAAGCAGAACACTGTTTGAGTGTGGAAGAAGAGTGACATGAAAGATGTTCTTTATGATACAGCAGAAAGTGCTCAGGTGAGACAGGGACAGGAGTAGGTGACATGTCTTTATAAACCAGAGCTTTAAAAAAAGTTAAAAGAAAATAATGCCTTGCACAACTTCCTTAAAAAAAGAAAGAACTTATTTTCCCAAGCTAAATTCTGTCCCTCCCCTTCCCCCCGCCCTTTTTTTTTTATTTGTTTGGTGTTTTTTTGTTAATATATACAAACAGGGGAAGAACATTGTATAAACCTGCTTGGACCTGTGAGGCTTTGGGAGCCCTTGGCATCATGTACAGTGCACCTCAGTGCTTCAAGAGAGAGATTTTCCCCAGCACTCAAGAAACACACAGCCTCTCTTTCCAATGTCCAGCTCAAGTCAACGATGAAATGGTGTGTCCTGTTAGGCTAAGATGACAGCAGAGGGCAGGGAGTGCAGCCTACAAAATTAAAATTAAAGCAAACAAAAGGTTTACTAAGCTGCTTTGAACTCCATTTTAGCCTTTTACCCATTCCAAGCTATGAGGTGTGACCCTGCCTGAATTGGCAGGGTCTGCCAAAGGATCAGGTTCTGACCGCATTTATTTTGGCTGTGGCTAACGTAAACCCAGGGGCAGAGCTGGAAGTCTTCCCTCACCCCAAGCGCCCTTTGGGATACACCCTTCCTGGGCCAAGCTGAGTCAGACTGACAAGAGACAGCATTTATGGAGGTACATCTGAGACCTAGCTCAGGGACAGCTTAAGGTCTGCTTGTTTTCTAAACATGGCCAGAGGGTGTCTTAGAAAGCCAGAGAGGTTCCCAAGCTTGACAAAATGAAGGCTGGGGCAAGTAGGACACAGTCAGGTCACTGGATTTGGCTTTCAGTGAGGAGGTGGATCATACTTAAGGATCTGAACTTTTACACCAGTGACAGCTGTAGCTGCTTTGGTTTTGTGATGTACTCTGTTTTGCCCTGGGGCTTGTGCCTTTCCTTGTTGGCAATATGAAACACCCTGGTGGCCTCCCATTTCCCTTCTGTCAAAGATACCTGTCTGAGAGGAAAGGTGTATGAGATGACAGAACAGTTTGCTTTGTGATCAATTTCCATGCACCTGGACTGGGAACTGGATATGGCAAATGCGTTGTCCAAACAGAAAAGGAAAGGACACTGTCCAGGCGACTGATTGGATGTCTCTCACCATGTGCCTGGAGTTTTACAGGATAAGCACAGTGCCTGCCTCCTAACCAGCAGAAATGGCTTGTATCTCCTAGGGAGTTCCTGCCCCCATGTTTCCCAACATCTCTTCAAAATGTGTGGGTATCCCAAGGAGGAGCCAGCGCCAGCAATAGTGTGGGAGGGGGAAGAGGGAGAGGAAAAGAAGCCTTGTGGCCTTGTAAGCGTAACAGTTTAGTCTTTGCTCTCAGGGACACAAGCTGGCAGTTGGCTTTGTAGTAACCCACATGACAACAGGAATAACATCAGGCGTAATTAGACGAAATGATGGTATAAGTTCAGCTCTTTCCCCCCAAAGCACCCAGCCCCCTCAACCCATTTTGAAACAATGCACCTTTTGTGGACTCCAAGTAGCTTTTAAAAACACAATTGATTTCTTTCTTCCCCATCATAGAAAAGAGCTCACTGCTTGGATAACGAATGTTGAAATGTCTCAGGAACGATGGAGGCTGAAGCAGGGAGGGGATGAGACGCCTCATTCCTCCCAACTTCTTCTGATGTCCTCTTTTAGACCCCCCCTTACCTTACCACCACCCACGAGATAATCATTCTTCTTTGTTACTACAGCTTTAAATGCACTCCCTTTCCACCCCTACAACCCAAAACAGTATCCCCTATTGTTTTGGTGTTGGAAGTATACATGACGTAGTCATGATTCTGCCTTTTCTGAGGCCTTGTCAGGTTATGGATGATTGATCATGCTTCATCCACCCGATGAAGCCCATCAAAGAATAGCACAAAATTTTCCTCTCTGTCTCCTTCCCCTAAGTGTGACTTGGCTGAGAGGACTACTGTGCTGGGTTTGAATGGAAATTATCTAAGTGTGTGGCTTTGCCTCCCCCTGCTAGCTCCCCTCTCTTTAAAAAATGAGACTGAAATGTAATCAGATTTACTTTAATGAGGGGGATTGAGAAAATGCATCCCATGAAAAAGAACTTTGTAGGCAATCCAGGTCCCACACCATAAATAAAATCAAGTCACTCTATATTAGTGCAGAGAAAGCCTCAACACAGGAGAAACCCTGTTCATACCCCCTCCTTATGACAGCTTTCTAGGCAGCCCATTAAACTGCTTGTACCCACTCCTGTGTCACGTCTCCATGTAGATGTACATGCATATGACTTCTGGATAACAGAGTTGGATGTGGAAAGGCAGCATCAAGGCAAAAATGGACCAGATTCTGAGTGCTTTGATTTCAGTTTGAGATGGTTTTGAGTCCTTTGTTGAAATATGAGTCATTTTAAAACTAGTAAGCTGGGAACTGTGGGGGTTTTATTGGTTTGGCTGTCTGGTTTTTGTGCATCTTTAAGGCATTTTGACATGAAGTGTGATGCCAACCACTGCAGCATTATTAACATTTTAAGTGTTTGAAGACTTCTTGTGACTGTGTAATGCCAAGTACTATATCTATATATGTGGGTGCATGTATTGTCAATAACTGATATTGGTTTATAACCCCACCAAGTTAGATTCTTTTTAAGGCTTCAGTGAGATACCCAAGCAATCAATTTTGAAGACTTGCAGTGCAGTCATGTAAATAAAACTTGGGAATAGTGGGATCTGACAAAGCAGTCCTGAGAATTATTCATCTAGGTAATGAATGTAAGAAAATTTCTTGAAAAGGGGTCCAATAGCTGTACATGTACAAAAACCAGAATTTTTATATTTTTAGCATGGTTCTTTTTTCAATGCTCCTGATTTTGGGATATCAATCCATGTTCTTTCCTCAGGCAGTACAGTCAGTACTTCTGCAAAAACACCTGCCCTGGCAAAATTTAATCCTAAACTGATGCATATGAATTTTAGCACTGGCTTGAAAACATTGAAGCAGAATTTTTGTAAAACTGTGTTCTTCCTTCTGGTCATGTAGGATTTGATTTTGCCAAGCTAAAATTTCAGGGAAGTTTCAGACCAACAAATGAATATTCCAGAACTTTTAATGTTGTGGCAACAGGGGATTATTCATAAACTCTTTTCCAAACATAACTACTAGGTTAACTGTTGACCAAATAGTACCCAGAAAGTATATTTTATTGACTGTGAATTCATTAATAGTTAACTGGTGTGCAGACATTGAAACAATGCACTGATTCTTCATATTGAATCCTATCTCAGAAAAATACAATAAGATGCCACGGTCTGTTGCTTTCTTAGCTCAACATTGCTGAGTGTTGATGTCAGGGAAAAGTCTTACTCAGTTAACAGCATTCCTAGAGCACTCTGTGGAACTGAGGGAGCTATGGAAAACTTAGAGGCTTCATTGAGATACACAAGCTGAACCTGCAAAACAGCATGAGACAAAAACCCCAACCAAACAAAAAACCCAGAACAAACAGAAAAAGAAACAAACAAAAAATGGAAAGAAATCAAAAGGAAAAAGGCAATGGAGCTCCAGAGCTGAAAAATGACAGTGGGGTTCCCAGGACAGTAACATGCACCTTGAGGAAAGACACAGGGAGACAAAGGACCAAACCTTCCTGCTCCAACACAAAGCAAGGGTTTCCTACTACAAAATGTTACCTCTGCCAGAAAGTTTCCTTGGGTGTCTTTTAGATGGTTACCTGTTTATATGTTTGGTTACCTATTTATATGACTAGTTTTGGCTCCTGCAACCTGGAGCTCTTAATTTCTCAGCTTTCTTCTCCAGAAGTGCGGGGAGGCATTTTATTGCCTTGCAAGGCAGAGAGAATGAATTCAGGTCTCTGAAGAGATTTGGAAATGCTTAGTGCTGGATATGACTGCTACTCATAAAGGAGTTTGGTTTCTAAATGCTGGTGTACCCAGAAACAGGAAAAAAATGTTTATGTTTTATGGTCCTATTGGACGCCAGGAGGACAAACACTCTGTATCTGTTGAAGGCCAGGATCATTGCCATAAAGATTAACTAGAAAGGAAAAACCCATGGCAGCTATCCAGGAAACAAAACTATCACAAGGTAAACAGGCATAATCAACCGGGGACTCCACAAAGCTGCATTACCAACAGACTGAAAAATATGACCCCCTTTGAAGGTCCTCTTTCCTAGAAGGATGTATCTAAATAGAAAAAAATTATTTAGGGCTAAGAAGTAGTGTTAAGGCCATGGATAAAGCCAAGAGACAGGTCCAGCCAGCCCTGATTGTGGTGGTACACTGAGAATGATGCATTTGAAAGACCAGGCTGGCATTTCTGCTCACACCAGCCCCTAAGCAGAGACACACTGACCATCCCTGTCCTCTTCTGGAAGAATAAATTTTTTTGTTGTTGTTGTTGTTGTTTTTTGTTTTTTTTTTCCTGGGGAGATGTATATGATAGTGAGGACAGTAGGACTTTTCCACCACTGCTTCTGAGATTGTCCTTGTTGGCCTTACTCTGTTCCTATGCCAATCATACCCCACTGGTCAGACCACTTGGGCAGAAGTGGTGTCTATTAGTTTTTGATAGATTTTTGTCTTAAGGTTCATCGAATTGATTTACATATGTATGTACCTGTCGGCACCCCCAATGTCTGGAACTGAAAATACTTCATTTTCTTAGGAAGTGTATACTTATCTCTTATCCATTTTGAGCCTGCCATCTGCAAACAGCTAGAAAATGTTTCCAATTAATGAAGTTCTGTTTTACATCCTCAGTCATGGTTGGCAAGTTGCACTTGCATGATTTTTTTTTTGTAGCCTTGAAAATGAAACAAGAGCATGAAAGACAGTGAGAAACCACTTTTTCCCCACCAAAAAGTCAACTTCTGTCCTTGTTTTTTATAAAAGATTCAAGTGCATTTGATAGACTGAGAGTCTCTCAAATTTTCACTAGCAATCAGAGGAAGGATTTGTAAAGATTCTGTAGCTTGATGAAGATGCTTTACTCTTCCAAACAAGTCTGTCTCTGGCTAATTTGTGGAGCAGTTAGACTCTAATTCCTCTTTAATCTTTACTGTTCTTTGGAACAGGTGATAGGTAGACTGCTTCAGTGTATCAATAGACCTTCTTCAGCACATTGGGGTGTTGTGCTGAAAGGCTGTGGTCTCATTCTGTGAATATTCATATGCTGTGGGACTGGCTATTACATCTAAAATCCAGTACTGTAGATGTAGTTATAAACACTTGCACCTCATGTTGGCTGCATTATTGAAAATAATAACCAGCATCAAACACACTACATATCTGACATGCAATTATTAAAAAGACATATTCATTAAGTCACTGTGCATTTCTTGGTTCCTGGTTATGTGAGAAAAGCAAAGTATTTTTCTTTATCTACACCTATTAAATCATCATTATGGTATCTATACCCTGGTGTGGTACTTTGGGTTGGAACAATCTATGCCTTCTACATCTTTGACTTTAAATATCAGATGCTTTGGGCTGTTTGAAATGTTGGGGATTATTTTTAGTACTTGCTTTGATATTTCCTGGCCAGATTGAGACCTAAATGCAATATGGATGATGTTTTATGACACAAAACAGAGTGACTGCATTATATTTGCATTC
The DNA here is from genome assembly GCA_013398175.1 of Climacteris rufus. Classification (NCBI taxonomy): domain Eukaryota; kingdom Metazoa; phylum Chordata; class Aves; order Passeriformes; family Climacteridae; genus Climacteris; species Climacteris rufus. The sequence continues at coordinate 802,474 of VZRZ01002554.1, forward strand.
TGTGTATAAAGGCCAACTAATGTGACTAACATATTGGAATCTCTTCATGGGGATCAGGGTTTTACACATTGAGTTCTGGAAATCAGACTGGTGGCATGGGTCTGGGAACAGCTGCAGCTCTAGACTGCATCCTCCTGCCTACCTAGCTCCAGATCCATAGTCTGAATTTCTTTTTGTCATGGAGTCTGCCCAAACATCCTTTTGAAAGTGACACATCCTGATGCTGGAAGACCTTCCTAGGAAATTTTCAGCAGGGAGGAAATGGGAGAATATAACATCTCATAAACTCCCTATGACTTCAGAACAAGGCCCAAAGGCTATCATTACTGAGATGCATGCATCAGTTCCAAAAGAGGATCTCAATTTATTGTGTGTTGGGAGTTTCTAGGGTCAACTCCATCCTGCTATGTGGTATAACAATGTGTCAGTTGCACAATAGGAGTAACCTCACAGTATTCATATGTCACTTCAACAAGAGAGCAGAAAAAATAATACTCTTGTAGTTACAGGGTGGTTTGGTTTTTCTGACATTTAATTCTTACATGGCAGGCATCAGTGCTTTAATGGGAGAGATTTTTGGACTGGAAACAAAATCATTAATAGAAAACAGTTATGAGTCTGTGCTTCCTATCCTCGACAAACTTCCCTGCTTCTTTCTTTTTTTTCCCTTTTATTGTCATATCATATCAGAGCTCATTATAAGAGACAAACCTTACACATGAGTGGGCTTTGGACTATTGAGCTTCTGTTCTGGAGACCACAGACCTCAGTTTCACTGTCTTGCTCTCTCCCTAACACAGTGAAAACACTGAAGTGACATCCCAGAGGTAATTTCTTTGTGTCTAAATTCATGGATTCTGAGACAGAAGGAAAAAGTCATATTTCACAGTCACAGACCAATCATGAAGCAGTTTCTATTGTGATGGAAAACTGAATAGCAAATGTGACTCTTGCATCTCAGTTACCCAGTATGTCATATTGGCTGATCTCTAAAGATAGGCTAGGCTGTGTCCAGGCACCGTCTGATACAGAACAAGACCACCCAACAGAGGACACCCTCTGCTGCTACTGTCCTGTTACAGAGATATTGAAAGCAGAAATGGTGACAAACAGGCAATAACATAAGCAGCACAACAGGAAATGCTGAGATGAAGAGACAGAGGCAGGAAGATAGGAAGGAGACAAGGGCTTACATAATCACATTTAGGCAAATATAAACCCACAGCAATACCTTCCCCTATGTTCCACTAAATTTTTAGTTCCAGAGGTGCCTGGGAACACTATGTAAAATGAAATGAAATCACATCAAATTAACCTGTGGCATGACCAGACAGGACAGTTTACTCCTACCACAAATGCCCTTAGCAGCTTTCAGACTAAGGAGGGTGTTTTCCACCTTTGCTTTCTTACCTTACACATGGAGCAAGAAGTATGATTACAGGAGGTGAGCGTTGTATTTGGACCCTGACTGCCTTCTCTGCCATGTATTGCAGCATAGAAACAAGCTTCCCACACTGCATGATGGACAGCTCTGCTTTTGGGGAACAGCCTGGCATAAGAGCAGCCTGACAGAAAAGCTGATTTGCAATGAACACAGCTGGATGCATTTTGCCCCTTGTTTTTTTGACCTTCTTGGTGCACATAGAAATGTTCTGTGTTGTCTAGGACTGAGAGGATTTATCAGAACAGGGGAAGTAAATGGTTAAGATTTGTCTTAGAGTAACAGTTCAATCTAAGTCTGAAAAACTGCCTTGTAAATCTCTGGAAATACTGAGGTGTTAATCTGTTGCTCAGCTGATTATTGTGCATAGTATGCATGGCTATAATTGTTGTTATACAGGAAAGGACATATTTTGCTGCCAAGAGACTGGCTCTCAAGTTCATCCAAAACACGATTGGAGCAGGCTAGTGATAGATTGGAGCAGACTAGAAAGATTGGAGCAATCTAGTGATTTACCTTCTCCATAAATTGAAACCACTGCTGGGGGATGCAGGATGCCAGAAGGGGATGGTGGAACTGATTACTCAAAGTCAAAATCTAAATTTCCTCCTCTGTTCAGGCCTTCCCCACATGGAATGGGATTCATGAGCAGATCTTGTCCTCTCTGCTTCACAGGAACTGCCAATAGAAATTCCTGAGCTCTGTGAGGAGTACAATCTGTGGCCAGGCATTTCCAAATCCTCCTGGGTCACAGGGAGTGAATTTAATAAAACACTTGTTTAACTAACAGCAACTGAGTAGTCATGAACAAGTGAATTCCCCATCACTTCGTGTTGTCACCTATGATCTATCAACCTCAGGAGGTTCAGGAGTTCATTCATAACCTGCAGAAGAGCAGGACTATGGGTCCAGACAGATGTGGTGGCACATCAGCTCTGAGCCCTTTCCCTGCATCCTTGGCCAGTGTGGCTTCATATTCAGACAAAGGTCTCCAAGGAGTGACAAGGCAAGCATGTAGCCCATGTTAATGCCACACTGAGCAGCCTACCTTGGCACGGATCTGCAAGCTGCCTCTCTGGGTTACCCGCAGGCCTTCTCTGATGAGGCAGGAGAGGGGTGTGCTGGGAGTGTGAGGGAACACATGGTGACCACTGCAACCCATTCAAGGTACATTTTGGACAGAAGTGACACTATGGCCCATGTTCTTCTGAATAATTGCAACAGGAAAGCACTGCCCATTATCTCTTACTCTATTTCCTCTTCCCTCCCTCTCCCTGGATTGGGCACCATTGCCCCAGAGCAGTGGGAACATGGTCATGGGGATATCCTGTCAGGACAGCTCACGTTATGCCCCACCAAGGTCACAGGGGAAACGTCAGCCAGTCCACAAACCTTTTGCACCACTGGTGGAGTCCCTGAGGGTCAGGCAGGGTCAGAGCACAGATGGGGCTCTCATCCCATTCCTGTTCAAACACCCAGCGGGTGACTGTTAGTTTTCAGTTTTGGTCTTTTGGCTACTCCCTCCCTGTGTGTTTAAGTATGTGTTGTGTATGTAAGGAGGGAGTAATACTCATGTTTTTCGGAACCACTCATTTTCTTGCCATGTTTTTTTCACTTTTCATAGCATTATTACTCCATTAATATTCCTGAAAGCCAAGCCTTGCTCCAATGGGTTCTCATGGTTAAAGACTAAATGCTGCAGAGGAGATGACAGTCCTCACATGTGCCAATGAGTCAGTGAATTCCTCTGTGAAGCCTAAGTCCATCCAGATGTTGACCTCAGCTCTGATGCTATGCTCTTTTCTTATTTTCCTCTACTATTGCTGGGTCTATTTAAGATGGGTATGACGTGACCATCAGTGAGGAAAGACAGGCTCTCTAGGAGGGTAAAATGCTTTGCTTCTTTCTACAATAGGATTGTGAAGCTCTTTCCACTGCCGTAATACTTGGCTGTTGCCTTGCAAATGCTTGTGTTACAAATATTATTGCTCATTTGGTACTATTTGCATTATGCAGGCCTAAATGTCTAAAGGCAATCTAAGTATCTTTGTGTGGGTCTAATTCAGATTTTCAGGCTTTTTCTACAAACAGCTACATGGGACTACACTGGCAAGCAGAGAGAACAGAAAAACAAGGACTTGTCTGCATGTGGCTACTAGAAATGTTCTCTTTGTGCAGTCTAAACCCAGTATTTTCATTAAATACAAAGGGAGGAAATGGTATTCTGTCTATCTAGATTTCCCTAGCAATTTTGCTGGTTCTTTACTTTTCTTTGCAATCCATTTCTTAGAAAGTGGACTCTGCATTGCACTTTTTAGCAGTTGCTGGGCTAGATATTTCCTTGCTGTGGATCAGGGCAGCTCCATCATCTTTCACTGCAGACTGTATTGCAGGAGGGCAGGAAGAGCACTGTTCCTGAAGGTCAGGTGTGATGGGACCAGAGGTAGGCATAGAGCCCTGCCTGCTGCACAGGTTTTAGTGGGGCTCCAACAGAGGAAATTAGGATAGTGCCAAATGAATCATGTTTTAGACTTTTCCTTTGCCTTCCCCACCCCTCTGGGTGACACAAGCCACCTTTTCATGATGCAGATTAGCAGAACTGGATATTATTCTGGGACTTCACTTTAAGCAGATTTCTGGAGTCTGACCTTCGGAAACATTTACTCTGCCAAGTCCCTTCCCAGATCTGGGACATTTTCTTAAACTTTCCTGTTGTGGGATTCAGCCCAGAGAAGCAGGGACTATAAAAGGGGATTCCCTCATCTCAGCCTGTCCAGTTACATACAGGAAGATGGAGTAACTCTCTCAGGAAGTTCCTGTCCAGCTGTCATAACATACCCACACCGTACTGACCTGCCACAGTGCTGTTTCCTGTTCAGATAGAACTGGTCAGCTGATGAGGGGGAGCTTTAGAATGGGAGCAGAGTGGCAGAGCAGTGCACCTTTGGCAATGTTTAGTCTGCGTCCCCTTATTCCTTTGGTGCTGATATTTGCCTGATTTTAGTAAGGGCATTAGGCACTTAGTTACAGATGCTTCACACCTGGTTGCTCCTGCACACATGAATCCCAGGCCTGCTGCTCAGCTCCTGACCCCTTTTCCAGGTCCCAATGGCTTTCACTCCCTGTTCCAAGCCTTTGCACTTCTGTGCTTGCACCGGGCATTGCGTCCCTGAGCTTCACCAGCACAGGTTTAGCCTCTTCTGCGCATACAGCTTTCTGGTCTTGGAGGTAGCTTTGGCCCCTTCCCCAAACTGCCCCAAATACTGCCCTTTAAGGAGAGAAGAGGTAGGAAAAGTGCCAAAGACAGAAACAGCTGCTAAATGGCAATTCTGAGCCAGATGCAAAACCAGGATTCAAGTATCTAGAGCCTCTGTGCTGAGCTCCTTCCACCTGGTTGTGCCAAATACATCTAAAGGCAGCTGTCAATAGGCTGGAGTACCAGTGACTTGAAGTCTCTGATACAGTTAACACAGACTGGCATCTCCCTGTTTAGTTGCCTCTTCAAAACTCTTATTTCTACTCTCTACTTTTCTCTCCCTCTTACTCTTTCTTTTTGTTTGTTTCATGATCTCTGCCAAAAATACATTGATTTACTTGTAATAAATCATGCCAGGATCGGAACAACTGTATTCGAATTTATGGTCTAATTTTCAAACAGAGTAATTTCCTCCTATTTTCCTGCCTCCTGAGTCAGAACAGTATATTTCTACATAGTGCCAGGCATGGACAATTCTTATTTAGAGATTAAACCGTTCCAAACCAGAGCCAGTATGCCTTTCAAAGGCCAAGTCTTTCAGTTCTTATTCAGGATTTTAATTATAATGGCCCAGACACGTGTTTTCTCACGGCCTGTACATTGCAGCTGTCATGATGTTCTTGATTGCATTTCAGAATTGCAGAAAGAGTGATGGAGGTTACTTTGCAGACCATTTCAGAGGTGGTGTTGGGATGAGTTTGAGTTATTTGTTTATGAGATTAGTTTATGCAGTGCTGCTGCAGAGCTAGTAACAATTTTCATTATGTGCTAGCTGGCTGTAGAGTGTCTTCAAAAGGGATCTGCTCTATCTCATGTCAGAAAGCATCACAGCTATGAAAGGAACTCTAAATACTTAAAAAGGCAGCACACAAATAGACTTTGTCCTCCTCAACAACCCACCTTGACAGTGCTGGTTCGATAATCAGCAGCTTCTGTGCATTAAGCCAGCCCCATCTGGCTTAGTGACTCAAGGATGCAAGGCAGGAGTGAGGACTTATTCCAGTCAACTCTGTTTATTTTCAGTCTCAGAGGCCCATATCACATCTGGAGTTTGATCAGTCATGGGTTTTGATTTTGGATTCATAGTGTGTGAACATAAGGATGGTTATTTTACCACCCGAAATTTCCAGTAGTGGACTGTGGCTTTCAAAATTAAAATAAAATAAACAAACAAAATTGTATTCCTTCCTGAAAAGGGTCATCTCTTAGGGGCAGCAGAAAAAAAACCCCACAAAAAGCAACAACAACAGCAACAACAGAAGAGCTTCATCATTGACTTTACAAAATTCCACAGGGACAGGCAATACAGCATCCTGACGTTCTAGGTGAGTATGAAGTAAATGTAGTCTTGCAGATACCTATGGTAAGATGCTCAGTTCCTCATTCAGTGAATGCCCTGAAATCCTCTCAAACAGTAAGCCCAAATTTCCTCCTTGGAAGAAAATAGAATAAGTGACACTCAAAACTTAATGTGTTCAGTGCTGACCCAGATCAAACTCTGGTATTCTGTGTAATCCCTGATGAAAGGCAAAGCAAAGAGGTACCTGGAGGACCTCCAAGGCACTGGATAAGAGCTATCCTCTCAAAGGTCAGTCAAGACTGAGAGAAAGCTCCAAATCTGTGTCAGGTGATAAGATAGGAAAGAAGGAATTAGCTTTCTCAAGAGATCCTTCTAAAGCAAGAGATGGGTTAGGATGGGGAAGAAATCCAGCCAGTCTATATTCTTTCCTCAAGTAGAGCAAGACCTGGGTCTCCTACTATCTTTTAGTTTACTTAGAGTGTTTTCTGAAGGCTTCCAGGTGTTTCTGTATTTCTTTCCTCACTGTTTCCTTTCTAGGAGTGGTGATCTGCAGCTTTCAGGGAAGGTTTTGCACCCTATTGGTCGTCAGCCCCTAACAACAGGCTGGCTGTGGACCTTTGGATTTTCCCACTGATCTCACTTTTCAAGGCTGCATTTTTCACCTCTGATGGTTTCAGGCTTGATCTTAAAATAAATGTACCTTGCAGTGATTCACGCACATCTAAGGGTTGGGTTTCTTGGCCTCTTCAGAGTCAGGGTGTGTTTTGGTTGCTCCTCACTGATCACTACTCAGTTTGCCCCCAGGAGGGCCTTTTGACCATGTTCTGATCATTTTTTTTCTGCCCTAGTCATATTGAAATGTCTTTCACACCCAATATCTGTCATCAAGAGGAGAAAGCTGAGGATATCATGGGCAAGCTTTGACTTGGAAAGGTTTAGTTGTAAGTGCTTATATATTTTCCAAAAACAGGTACAACTCTGCATTGTCATGGTGACATGGCCCTTCTTAATTCTCCTCAGCAACAGAAAATAGGGAACTTATTGGCCAGAGAAGAACAGTATGGACCCCGAGGCCCTGGAGATGACACATACTTCTTCATGACCTCAGAAGCCCACCTAGTCCAGGGAGAGAAAGCATCACTCAAAAATTGCTATCCACTGACATGAAAAATAGAGTTTTGATCAATGCTCTGGGGTTCTTTGGGTTTTCTTTTCTTTTCTTTTTTTTTTTTTTTTTTTTTTTTTTTTTTTTTTTTTTTTTTTTTTGTGTGTGTGTTAATTTCTCACCTATGTTTTTGTTTCTAAGCAAGAAAGAAAGATCTGCCTCTTCTTTACCAACCACATATGTACAGAACAAGGTTAAAATTCAATAATCAGTGAATTTTAAACTAGACCCCCCACAAAAAATCCACCTCCTTTTTGGGCAGATAAGGGGATGAGCTTATTTTATTTTTTTTCTTACACCCTGACATGGCTTCAAATACTCTGTCCAGCACTGCACAGTTACAGGATGTAATGTTACCAGGTATCTGGAACTTATGTTTTGGTGGGAAACAAAGGCTCTATGTCTTTCTACTGGGGAATTCACCAGTATTCGCCAGCTCATTGTCTTCCTAATGTTGCCAAGTAGTAAGTGATTAATTGCCATGAGACAGACAAGGAAAAGAGAAATCACAAGATATGACAGAAAAAGAAACATTTTTAGAATAAGCCTATACAAGATATATTTGCTTGCACTTTGATATTTGAATCCTTTTTGTGCACATCATCAGGCTTTTAACAAAAATTCTGATGTCTGTGTGCATGCCTAGTTTATAAAGAAAAGAAAACAGAGACTATTTGGTAACAGTGAGGAGTTCAGGGGCCGAGGTTTTAAGGGGAGCACCAACTGTCACAAGAATCGACAATCTGCATGCCCTTTAAAGCAGAAATGCCTAAACTGTGGGCCACAGCTGGTGACAAAGACCATTTCACCTGGTTCATGTTTTCAGCTGAGATTGACTAAGGAAGGTATGAAAAATCAGTTAGTGGTTCCAAATCACTTGTTGATACCGAGCTAGGAGCTTCATATGGGACTAAATGGATCATTACCATGACTTTGACATCACCCCTCCTTTCCTCCAATGACACAGCCTGAGTACATTGTCAGACTAAAGTTGGGGAAAGCTAAAGAGAAGAGGCATGGGCAGGAGGGTTTGCTTGGTCCTGCATAATTCCATGTAAGTTCCTTCTTAAAAATATTCCTCAGAAGCAAATTTATCTGCCAAGTTTTATCATGGCATGAAATATGTAGAGTCACATAACCCTCCACCTCAACCCAAAAATGAGTAAAGATCAACTCAAGTTTAGCTATCGCCTCACAGATGTCCTGAACATGAGCCAGTCAGGGGCAGACTGTGACTTTACCACTAAGTTCCAGCTGCAAAGATCCCTCCTGTGCTGGGAACTGGGAAGAAGGTATGTGGGAAGGGAAAAGAAAGGAGTGGAGGGCAAAGAAGTGAGAACATGGGACAAAGAGGATGCTGGAGAAGGATGCAGAGAAGTGAAGCCTTTCAACTCCTCACCAGCAGTGGCACCTGTCCCAGTCTTGGACTCCTGTTTCAGTGGCTTGTCTTACTGCCATGGCTTTGGGAAAAAGAGCCTGTTTACAGGAAACAAGCTGGCTGTGCTTTCCATAGCCTTGCTGGGCTGGGGTGGAGGCAGAAGCTGGCTCTTTTTGCTGCTGAGAAAGCTCCAGCTTCTAGGGGTGTGTGAATGCCGCAATTCACTTCTTCCCAACCCCACCTCCTTCCCTCAGCACCGGCGCTTCCCCACCCCAGCCTCAGCCACATGGGTTTTTGCAGGGGTTTGTGGTTCCCAAAAGGGCTGAAGGATCCCTGGAAGCTGCTGGGCCCATGTTGTGGCTCAATCTGTGCGGACCAACCCCTGCCCAGCATTACCCTCCATTGCATCCTTAGACTGCACTGAAGATGTTTAATGAACAGATTTCCTGTAATAGATGGTAGCAATGACAAGAAAAATAAGATGTTGCGCCACATTTTGGCAGAAGTGCCTCAGAAGGACAGTTCAGGTGGCCGTCTGTCCTCTCCCAGCCCTCACCCTTTGTTCCCATGCATGCTTGCTTATGGGTCATGCTGAAGGCTGAAGAAAAAACTGTGCACTGTCTTCTTAATAGCAGGCACAGGGGTTATCATTCCAGCCTTTAAAACCAAGGCTGCAAACAGGGAAAGGGGGAGGTGACATGTTTTGGGAGAAAAGAGTATTTAAAATACATCATATTTGTTCTATTGGCCTTTTCCCTACCTCCCTCACAGCTTGTAAAACTCCCGCTGTCTCCCTTCCTTTTCAGGCAAATGCTTGGCTTGTTGTTTCTCCCAGCACACTGCATTCCCGTCACCCTGTCCCTGCGGCTACTAACCCACCTCCCGAAGCTTAAAGAGGAGCTTGTGGGCCAGCTGCTGTCCCAGTCCTCGCTGTGGCTCTTGCTTGACTTGTATGCAGCAGTATGTGTTGGATGGAGCTCCTGCTCCTGATGAACAGAGGGTGCCAAACCGCATGAATCTGGGGTTTGGCAAAATCCCTCTGCTTTCAGCCGGAGAGGCAGGGAACGCCGGGGGCAGCAGCCCCAGCACAGTGGGTTCGTCACTGGCAAGGAGGGGCCGGTCCTGGAAAAAGGGAGATGTCCCGGTTAGTCATTGCCCACCCGCTGGTAGCTGGGAGGCACTCTTGTAGCATCTGCTCTGGATGAGGCACAGACAGGGTCAGGAGTGGTGAGGGCTGTTCCCTGAAGAGCAAAGGGCCACTGCTCCAATCCGGCTGCACATTCTCCGCTCCCCACAAGCCATGGGGCTGCTGCCAAGAGTCAGCAGTCAATAAGCTTAATGCTGTCATTATGTTTATTCAGTGCTTTTCTAAAGACATTGGGGATGGTGATTGCACAGGTAATACGTGGAGCCAAATGCACATTTAGGTTTGTAGCTGTGTGAAAAGTGTGGGACATTGACAAGAGAAAAAGGGTGTCTGGGATGGTTGTCCAGACTGGCTTTTTGTGTGGCTTGCCATAGCTCCACATTCCAAGTACTTCCAAGAGTTCCACTTTTAATAACAAACAAAAGACATTGAATGCACATTGGATATGCTTAAAAATACATAAAATGGTGAGCTTCCCCCTTCCCAAAAGTGAATGATAACAGAAAGGGATCAAAAAGCCTCTCAGGTATTACACAATTATATTCCACAGGCAAGAGGTACATGAGAAGGATGTTGTTTTCACTTGTCTCTCTCAAATACACTTTGGAAACATCTTTCCAAGGAAATTCAGTATTGAAAAAGCTTTGGGTAAGAGTTTATAGATACAAAGCAAGCGAATTCTGTAGGAATTTGGCTTCATTGAGGACTGATGGAAACTGACTTAGGAAAACAGCTGCCTGTCTGGGTTTTCTGGGGCACTTCTGCTTCAGCTGTCCATAGATAATGTCTCCAGAGCAGAGATATCTCTGTGATAGCTGCAACAATACCAATAACAGCCAGTAAATAACCAATTGGAATTTCAAATGACAGCCTGGAGAATAACTTTACAAGTTTTGATCTCATGTCACATGTTTACCCTTGATGGGAAAATGGAAAACAAAAGTCATGAGACAAAAGGAGTGAGGACCACATCACCAGAGCCCAGCACTTGCAGTTTGCCTTGGGATTACACTTGTGCATTGAACCGTACAGGTTGCAGATGCCTGCCAATGTCTGTCTCTGCTTCCCCTTCACCTACATTTCACAAAAGAAGGTCTACAGCACTCTCTTTTATTTGAAGAAAAAAATCACATAGAATACTCTGTGGCTGCAGACCTAAGCCATCCTTCCCTTGGGAAACTGCTAGGTAAGTTGTACGTAGCCCTGGCAAGATACATTGTCCTACAGTCTCCTAACTTTGACCCTTTCATATATCCTTTTATTGCCCACAAGAAAAACAGACTCATAAAATGCAACCCATTAAATGCCCACACATTGTGAGACACTACTACTAAGCCTCTGCTGTTAAGGCTTTCAAATTTCACATGGTATTAAAAAGTTTACTGGACACTTGGTCCTCTTTAAGATTGCAAAACAACCTTTTGGGTCATTGTGCTATAAACTAGCAGTGAAAGTGAACTAAAGAAACTCAGATTTTATTGTAATCCATGTTACTAGGAGTTGTGCTTTAACACTTCAAGACTTGGCCCAAAGGTAAAGAAGCAGTAGCTTTTACAAACTTTTTTTCCAGCCGAGAGAGAGGTTGGCAAGGTACAGAACTAAATAATCCAAAGAATGCCACCCCAAATGCACTGAATCCCATGGAGAATTTGATACAGATTGCTTGGAAATCTCATGTCATTTTTTTCTGCCAAAGTGCAGATCAGGCAAAGTGAGGGAAAGGTCTTTCTAATTTAGTCCTAAGGATCCCATTTGGAGGCAGTTTAGCAGTATCAAAAGTGGTAGCATTTTCCTTCACTGTTCTAAAAATGTGTAGGCAGGCACTTACAAATCTCCTTTCCACACAACAGAATCCATCTTGGGTATCACAGATTTATCTGCATCTCATACAGTCCAGGGCTTTTCTGCAAAGACTCTTCAAAAGACTTATTTGTATGAACAAGGGCATGTAATGTTATCATAGCTGGGAGAAGAACTTCAAAACAGATGCAATCTAGCAATGTAATCAGAAAACCTGTGGGGTTTTTCACTTCAGCAGCTGGTTTCAATGCCTTTCCAGCTTGATTTTGTGTGGGCAAGAAAATGGTATAAACAGTTACAAGACACGTGTGAGGCCCATGTAAAAGTAAGATTTAAAAAATCTCCTGAAAGCCACCATTAGAAACCTTCAGGGAAGAAGATACTTCCTACCCACTAGCTTTTCCATATGGAGTTTTGTGATCATAGGAAGGATTCGTCAAGAAATGTAACCAGAAACATTGACTGGACATGGGGCAAAAAGGGGTATTGCAAGAATAGTTTTTGAATCAACACTAGGTGCTGGGGATCTGAAATCTGTGCAATATGACCGTGTGTGGATCCCTTCTTCATTCAGTGTTCTTACTTGAAAAGCAGGGCTTTACTTGCTGGCTTGTGGCAAAACAGGTGTTGAGCAGCTTGATGCCTGAAATGCCATGATAACCTCAGGTCCTCAAAGGCTGCTGACACATACGTGCTCAAGGCTTTGGGTGTGTCTCAGCTCACCAGCTGTGAGCTCCTGCTCGTGACAGAGGATGTGCAGCAGAAAGTTACACATAATATCCAGGTTCCCGGGTGTGGGCCTGGGTTGGTTTGGGACCAGCACATCTGAGCACGTGGGACACAGGCTGTGGTGTAAATTATGGTGTACACACCTCCAATTGTCCAGGCTTGTGACATGGGACCAGTCGTTGAAATACTACAGAGACACTGTTTATAAGCTTGAAGAACTTGGTGACCGTAGTCAATGATCTGTCTCTGTGAACGTAGAAACCATTCATATTCTGTCCAGTATGTACCTAATGAAACTGTATAATTGAAACAAACAAAACCTTAAATCACCCTTTTTCATAATTAAAAAAAAAATATTGGTAGAGTTTTAAAAATATTTGTTTCATCATGTTCCTGAACAAAACAGAAAGTTTGATCTTCTAGTGCCCTCATGCCCGAAGAGTTCTGGGCTGCTAAATTAATTAGGTTGCTGCCTTTTATTAGTATTTGTTTACCATGTGCAATATGATCCAAAAGACACAATGCAGTTCCTGACCTCAGATTCCATTTCAAAAATTGGACAGCAAATGACAAGCAGCACAAAGAAGATCAGAAGAAGTAAAGACTGTTTTAGGAGTGGAAGGATTTATACTGTAGCCTGGCATTTTATTGTCTGTGTTGGGCTCTGCTGGGAGTTTGTCATTGGTTTGTACCAATGCCACAGAACCTCTGCTAGTCCCAGAAAGATTTTGATAGGGAAATGTATGGAAACTTGCCAGTCTGAGACAAGGAGTTTTGACCCTTGGCTGTAAAGCAGGGAAAGATCAAGGAACTGAAGAGAAAAAAGGAAAGTGGCAAGTGAGAAATCTTTGTTTAGGTTTGCAGCAATTCCCAAACTTGAAACAAATGAGAGCAGCTTTTCTCTAATTTCCACTGGCAGCACCTCAGAAGGGTTTTGCCTTTTTGGCATGAGGGGTAGGTCTCAAGTAGAGTCTTTTTTTCATAGCCCACTTCAACTGTTCACTGCTATCACAGAACTCCAGAGTGTGAACAAACTTTTAGGCTGTGTTTTCTTCCTAGAGCACCCACTACTTTTAACATCTGAAACAGCTGGCCTAATCAAAATGTTTGGACTGTATTTAAGAAATTCTTGTGAGAGGTACTGGCTGGTGATATAAAGGAGACAGATGATCTGTCTGGGCTAAATCAATGTACCTGTAGGTATTGCCATTTATTACAGATGGAGGGAAAATACAGTGTGATACTTCAAAGACTGGAAGTCAGGTATAAGGCAGGTGTACCTTAAAATCTTTACTCCCTGTGCTGCCTTTTAAGCACAAAACTGTCCTTCATAAAAGGTTCTAAAGACAGATGCTTTTTTTATCATGTTAATCTACCTGCATGTTGGCACCCTGTCTTTGTGCTTCAGGTATAGTGAATCCTTCCATGCTGTATCACAGTCTGAGACCTATGTGCCAGCATCCCTGCCCCACAGGAGATGATGCCTCACACTCACACATTTAGTGTCTTTCTGTCTGTACTGTAAAACAAGTACAAAAGCACCTTGAATAAACGCATTGAAAATCAGTCATGGTTCAATGTAGTAATTCAGCAACAGCGCAGAGAGAAGATATTTTCAGGTGACATCCATGCAGGACAGGTTATCAAACTTTAAAAGACAGGCTTACTTGGGGCTGAACCTGAAAATGCATATGGGGGGATCATGGTATGGAAGTAGCTATTCTGCTGGAAAGTGTGAGAACCTTTTCCTGAGGAACCCCTACCCCAGATCCACATGAACACAAAGGAGAAAAGTCAGTCCTGGAGGTGTTGCCAGAAGGGTAACATACCTCGTGTAAAGCTCATTACAAAAGGAAATGCTGAGCTAGCAAGATTCTCTCTCTAGTAGCAGTGGGAACCCCCTCCTGCTTTATTTTGTGAAGTATCTTTCATATCTTCTGCCAAAGACTTTAGGCGACATCAAGTTTTGCAAGGAGGCGAGTAATAATAGAGCCAAAACTTGGTTCACACTGCCAATAACGAGTCACTGTAGCCTGGAACAGTGAAAGGTCATCCACAAAGACATGAACACACATTTTTTTGCCCCAAATTCTGGACCAAATGTTCTGAGGAAGAAGCAGACAGCTGGGCTGGGTCCAAAGCATGGGGAGAACTTGCAATTAATCTTTTTGTAATTCTTTTCCCACCCTAAATCTTCTACATTTCCTGCCTCACTTAACTCTTTCCAAAGCATCCTTCTGCAATGCCACAGTTGCTGAGGCTTGATGCAGACCAGATACAGGCCAGATGGCCTCCTGAATGCCACCCTTAGGCACCTATCATGGGTGACTGGTTTTTGGTGTCACAACAGCCACTTTCCAAGTGTGCTGTAAAGATTCATCCTGCTGAAAAATTCATCTTGTTGAAAAATTAATCTTGCCCTTGAGCTTCAATAATTGTCTGGCAGTCATATTTTTTGCCTTTACTGGGCAGTTGAATACCAAGTTCTTACACAGCTGCACAATTTTAGGAACAGGTTCAACAAGATAGTACAATAAAGTTCACCAGCACAGAGCCATACACATAAACCCATCTCCAGAGATACCCGGAGGGCACTCTGTGAATCACAGAGTGTTTTGAATTAAAAGAAGTGTAAACATATATCCAAGTCTAAATTTTATCACATTTTCTTTCCTTTGTAGCAATGAAGTTGGAGTTTCAATTCATTTTTTCACCTTCTCCATGCTTCTTTTTTTTTCTGAGTACTAGTTGGGACATTAGCAAAGAAGACACAACACAGCATTCCCCATTCTGTAGCATGGATGACTGCCTCATGCTTCTCAGGTTAGGGGTTCTGTTAGCACTTTGAAAGGACCAGAAAGAAAGAAAGAAAGAAAGAAAGAAAAACATGGAAGAGCCTGTCCTGGTTTGAACTGTAACTACAACTGTGGCTCCCCAAAGGCAGGGAGCCAAACAGCCAGGGGAACAGCAAGCTCATCTCTTGAAAGTTTGTCCCTTTCTGGGTTTGGGGCATTTTAAACCTTTTTCAAAACCAGAAGCACTTGCAGTGCAGGGGCTGGAAAACTCAGATGATATGGAGTGAGGCTGTGTTCACCAAGTTTATAACCAATTGCCTTTATGTCTCCACAGAGCTGAGCTCTTTCTTTACTATTGTGAATGGGGAGAAGTGACCAGTTCTTGTTGTCCAGGAGTGACCACCACCTTGTGCCTCCACATCAGTAGTGCAAAGAGGGGGATACACTATCAACTCCCAAGATACCTTCTTTCTTCCCTGTCCCTCAGCTCTCTGAGAGCAGACTAGCTATAAGCAGTCAATTTCACTTTTTTTTTTAAAGTATATATGTCAGTTTCTAAAGCATATGCCTCTACTTTTTGTCCATTTAGATTAACATCTGGACTAAAAACTAGGTGCAAGAGGTTAAGGATTTCTCAAATAATCCTTATACTGTGCAAAGTAATGCTGTTAGTTTGGACCAGTTGCTGTTTCTGCTCTGAAGTAAATAAAATAGACTTTGTTGCAGTTGGATGGTTTCTGGGGTGTACTTCAGGCTGGGGTTCTTTGGCAAGGTATACGCATACTTAAGTATGCTGGAGGAGAGATTGAGCCCCCCCCCGCCAGGCTACTGCAGGACTGCATTCTACCAAAAAAGAAGAGGAATGGATAAGCAAAAATGCTTCTAGGTTTTCGTGTCCCTGAAAAGAAGCATTCTTCTGTGGAGTGAAAAAGGAAACAATGAAAAGTAAAATTTTATCCTGTAAATAAAACAGATAGAAGAGGGAACCAGTGGAATGAGGTAATTGGAAGTGCCTTGTAAAGCTGTCTGCAGCATCCAGCTTTTACAGTGAAGGTCAAAGGCTTGGTCTTTTTTGCTACCTATGTTTCTACTTGCCAAACTCAGCTCAGTGATGTATTCTTTAATGTGAGAGAAGGATCTGAAATGATGGACAATATTCTCACCACCTCCAAAAAGCCCCAGGAAAGGTTCCAGAAAGGATAATATGTACGTTTATTTGAGATGGCAAAGAATTTGGTTTCCAAATTTCTATCCACTCCTTCTGGGCAATTTAGCCTGGGTTGTGTTGTTGCCACTATTTTGTTGTTGTTGTTGTTGTTGTTGTTGTTGTTGTTGTTGTTGTTTGGTTGGTTTTTTTGTTTTGTTTTGTTTTGGTTTAGTTTTTTTTTTGTTTGGTTAGTTTTATTTCTGTTTGCATGCAGTAAAGTATTTTCAGTGCACTTGATGCACAGTTAAAGTTGTATTCAAGTGCTGAGTTTCTTTCCTGAAGACACCACTAGAGAAATACCTTTTCTCTGTTTCTCAGCTACCCTGTGCTTGTTTTGTAGAGAACAGCTCAGGCCCATATATGTGTTAATTGTGGGTTTGGTATCTGCTTCATACACCTACCAGAACCTGCTATCCTAGATCTCACACTGTTGCCCTGCTATAGTGAACCAGTATTTACAGTGTCCCACAAACCAAGATCAAAAGTATTCTTCTAAGAACTGTAACAGGGACTAAAATAACACGTCAGGCCTCTCTTCATAAAAACCAAACTAAACCAAAGCCTGCTTATCTTTGGAGAAGTTCATGTTCAAGTTAGACTGATCCAAATTCTTCCATTGCTCTGTTGGACAAACCCAGGTAGTTCAGAGAGGAACTCAAGAAAGGAGGTAACTCTTGTTTTTGGAAGCTAAAGGAAGGCATGATCTCTCAATAGAAAAGAAGTATGAGCTATAGAGGTGGTGCTGCAGACTTCTCTTTCTTGTAATTTGGCAAATAGGTTTGTAGAGGACTGAACAGTTAGACTAGCCTGTTGCCAAGCCCAGCACGTTCCTTTCCTGTAAGGATGGCACATTCCATAATGAATAGCTAAGATGATCTGTTCAATGAGCCATTTGCAAAGTGCGGACTCTCTTTAATGTAAGAGCTGTTACAGGAGTTGTTTCAATTATAACTGTTCTGAGCTATAAATACACAGTAAATTATCAGTCAGGTATTTTCTAAATGGCTGCACAGTATTTCTAACTTTGCACATAGGCATATTATTTAACCCTTTATTTTCTGCTCTCTGATAATTCCCAAGGCAGAGGGGAGGACCCCCCACGTTAATCAAATACTTAAGTTAGCAGTGCTGGAATACTCAGGAGTGGCTGAAGGTGGGATGTGGAAAAGGTTACACTAAAAAATCCTCTTTCTCTCTGTTGTTTTGCATGCTTGATGCATACCACCATGATGTAGAAACTTGTGATGGTGCATTTTAGTGACTTCTCTTAACCATTTTGACAGCTCTACGAATAACAGTGGCCCCAAATGCAATATCTGATTTGATTAAGTGCTTTTTCTGTGAGAAATCATGGGGTAGAGCTTTCTACATGGGGCCTGTCTCTGTGATGGGGTTGAACAAATCTGCACCATAGAAAGCAAAAGCAGGACAACTGCACAAGAGAAAAATAAAAGTCACCAGAATTGCATATTGGTTTCTGAGGTTGGGGAATCTCCATGTGACTGTTGAAAATAATTTTTAACAGGAAAAAAAGGGGGCTAATTCTTCTTTTTAAAAACTACTAATAAAAATACATCAAATGCAGAACCTCATATTGACTTTTAATCCCAAAGTAACAGAATGAAGATTTACTGGGTTGTTTCTAGGACTCCAAGAGAAAAAATTTTGCAATATAGGATGGTGCATCTGGTTGTAAAAATTTGGTTTTGTTGCTTTAAATTTCAATTTCTGCAGTCTTCAGGTTTTCAGAAAGGAAGATTGTCTGAAAATTTCAGAAGGTGTATTTCCAGGACTGGTTACCAAAATCGAGAACACTGAAATAAAACTTGCTGACTCTTTTTATCAATATTTATTAGAAAGATTGTTGCTTTCCAAGCAAAAGTCAATGCTCACAGGTGGATGTGGAAGGACTTGGTCACCTTTTTTCACCTTCACAGGTGACTGCCAATAACCAGAAAGTAGCTATCATTCTGGGAGGTGCTGCATTGGCCTTTCACCTTAAGAAAACCCTTCTGCACAGAAACCCCCTTTCATTGTTTCGTTAATGTGATTTGCACTGGAGTGTTAAAAAGAGCCATTCAGAGGGTCATGGATTTCACTCAGAGACCCTACACGTGGCACAGATCTGACAGAAGGCTGCCAGAGTGCATAGGCCTGTACAAGGGCTGTGCAAATTCAAACTACAAACCCCCCAACATCTTTAAGCACTTCCAATAACATTTCACTTCCAGGACCCTGTATGCCCCTCAAAGCATGGCACTCTAATCTTTGTTTGGCTATCAAATTCAGCTGGTTGTGGTACAGAACTGGATATTCAAAGCCCCAGAATGTGTGTATGTGGCAAAAGACTTTCGGCCAATAAGTCTGGAAATCTGAAATTATTTATTTTGAGCTATAAGTAGCCTGAGAGTTGAGATATTTAATAACAATCAGAAGATTTTATGAAT
The DNA here is from genome assembly GCA_013398175.1 of Climacteris rufus. NCBI lineage: Eukaryota > Metazoa > Chordata > Aves > Passeriformes > Climacteridae > Climacteris > Climacteris rufus. The sequence goes on from VZRZ01002554.1 coordinate 821,139, forward strand.
TTCTGGTTTGGAAAAGAACAAGCATAACTTTCAAAACCATAACCAGGTGTGAAATTAACTGTAGAAGGTGGTTGCCTCAGGTTGAGATTCCAGGTTTAGAGACAAATAATAGCCATTTTACTGTCAGAATTATTTAGAGCAAGGAGAATACAACAACTAGGTCAGAAGGATTTTGTTTCTCAACTTCAGATTAAATTAGAACTGCTCCAAAACCACATTGCTTTAGAAGCGACAGATACATTTGCTCCTACAAAAAGCCCAGTGTGAGTCTTGGCAGAGAAAAAGGGCTTTTGCTGTGTCCATGAAAACATCTGCACGGGTTTCCTGGACCCTGAATGTGCTAGCAGTGGGGACCCAGCTGGTACTGAGAGCAGAGGGGGGGGAGGGAAAATTAACATCCTCCTGGGATGGAAGGTAAATTGGGTTGTGTGGCTCACGCCAACTTTGCATTGACAAACAGCTCTAGCTGAAGTCCCAGAGTCACCAAAGAGCTTGTTTTTCACAAGGTTGTGCAAGGTTCACTCACACTCTTTTTGCCTATTGGTCCTGAAACTGCGTTAGCCCTGTGCTCCTGTCACAGTGTCTGTGCACATTTTCAATTTTTTAATAAGCACCTGTCAATACTGGAGTTATTTGCACAGCTAGAAATGTATTTTCTGCTTGGGTCATTTTCTTTTGGGTATGTCTAGTGCTGCTCATGTGATCTTTCTAGATGGAAGTTATCCACAACAGCTTCTTCAGGCTCCATCACAACTTTTGTTTCAGAAGGCTTCTTCACATCTAAAATAAAATTCTCACTTTGCAAATGACAATATGAGTTTCCAGTACACACCTATGACTGTGCTCTGAGCCAAAAAGTCTTCCTTTTAGGTTAAAAAAAAGGAGAATTGTTTTCTATCACCCATCAGAGACACAGACTCTGACCTTTTGAGTTGCTTTGGTTGGTGGACTACTGAGAGAACTTGTCAGGTTTTTACAAGGTATGGTAATTACAAGTTACAATGTCTGTTGGTGCTAAAGTCAGTAAATCAAATTACTGTGATCCTACGGTGCTGATGACCATTTTCACTGCTGTTTTTTCTTGGCCATAACTGTGGGGATTTATATAAACAGGGAAATGACATTAAGAAGCCAGAGGAAGGAACAGGGATACCTTGTGGACCAGAACTAGACATATTCTGGACGAAGTGTTGTTTGACATCCCTTTGGAGCTAGAAAATAATGACTTGAACAATGCAGATGGGACATTGTGAGACTGTATAAAACCTCTCACTCACTGAATCCCAAATAACCACAGCACAGCTTTATTTTCAGTGTTACTTGGAATTGTATCAAGAAGCCTTTTTGTCCTCCCTCTTTTTCTTTTTTTCATTCCATTTTTTAAAAAACCTCAAGGTCAAACAAAACATATGCTTAAAAATAAAGCTTTATCAAGAGAGATGAAGGACTAAAGGGCTTCCTATTTTTAGTAAGGGCAATCTAATCTAAGCAGAAGTTGTTCTGGGACCCTTTCTGTTTTCCATGAAAGGTAGGTGCTCCTGGGATGATTCCCAGGGCTTTCTGTGGCTTCTGTTTTCAGATGCAACCCAAGCCACTGAGTTTATGGAGCAAGTATCCTGGAAAGTCCTGAGCAAAATGAGAGACAGCTGATAGTCCTAGAATACCACTGCTTTAAGTAAGGTCCTGCAGCTATATCTCTGGGTTGTGAATTCTCATAGGCTTTAAGCCAAGCTCTTTTACCCAATCCTCCCCCAGCTACTGATATGGTCCTTGACAGGGGAAAGCATCTGTCCAGCTGAAAGCACAGAAAGTGATTAAGTGCTTTCTTAAACAGGGCCTTGTAACTCTTATATTTGACTCTTGGCTTACTCAAAGCCAGATATTTCAGTAAATTTAATGTGGAATTGGATGGAAATGGTAATGAGACAGAGAACTTTTCACTTCTAGGTCATCACTGAACAATTTTTCAGGAAGTAAAACCCTATAAAATTATTGTCACTTGAAGGCAGTCAAGAGTGCATATGCAATTTGAAGCACAAATATCTTGGCTGTTCTGACTGCTTTGCATTGCCAGCATTATGGGAATTTGCTTGTGAGTTTATTGTGCTGAGACAAGAAAATTACTTTTGAAACAATCAACAGACTGCTGATATAAAGCCCTAAGATGGAGGAAAATAAAACACAGTTCTGCTTTTGAAACCAGGAGAAAAGGAAATTCCTTTCCCATTAGCCTGAGGCTTTAAGCTATATCCCACATACAACGAAAAATTGCAGAAGAGGTCACTAAGAAATCTATCTGGTTGGTTCTGACCTGTAATACCTGAACCTGTGGGGTCTGTGCACTGCCTCTTGTAGGAGGCTGAAGAAAAGAATGCAAATCATCTGATTGCTGGGAGGATTAAAAGTGCAGAAAAAAATATAACAGTTCGAAAAAACTTGAAAACTTCTGTTTTAATGAGCAACAAAATTATCACTAGGATGTTCAAACTTATAAAAAAAAGAAATAAAGCCAGATTTCTGTGTAACCCAATGACTTTATACTTGGGAAGGAACAATCATTAAGAAGAATGAAATATTTGGGAGTGGAGAAGTAACAGAGAGCCAGGGCTGCAAACTACCCTTTTTTTATTCTAATGCAAGAGTCAATCTCATCTAAATTTGCAGGAAAATTTGCCATGCCTGGGTCATGTGGAAATCTGAAGCAGGCTGCCCTCCTTTCCATCTCTTCAGTTATAAGCAATGATCTGCATCCCCTGAAGTTTGAAGAGGAAATATGCATAAAGCCTGTAAGTATTTATGAGAGCTATAAAAAAGAGGTTTGCGGTAGTTGACATGGGAAGTGATTAAGGTACCTTATAGGCAAAGATTGCAGAAAAAAGGGAGAAGTGATGCCAGAAGACAATCTGGCAACAATCCTGAGGTAACAATAAGTGACTTTAAGAAGGAGGAGTTGTGGGAAGAAAAGCAAAAAAAAAAAAAAGAAAAAAGAAAAAAGAATTGAAGAAGCAGATTGCAAGACTTTTGGCCTTGGGAACTGAGCTATCAAGACTGCTCAGTGCTGGACTTGCAGTCACAAAACGAAGGTGATGTCTCACCCTGCTTGTGACTCAGAATTTACTGGTCAGATCCCACAAAACAGCAGTTCATCAAGATTAACTTGAATTTGAAAGGACTCCATTTCCCAGGCATCTCAGCTTTCTCCATCTGTGTTTACACAAATGGGTCTTGGGTCTCTCCAGGGCTTAGCAGAAAGCTGCTCTACATAGAAACACACTAATGGGCCATGTTGCCAAGGAGGATTTCTCTGAGTGACTATTTCTTGTTTTACTGGTTAACAGGTAGAGCATGTGTTCAGACCTGTCCTTAGACATGACAGGAGCATTTCCAGATGAAATGACAGCTCAGAAGACCACTCAGTTATCATGATCAATCATGAGTATAAAGGTCAACCTTGGGAATTCTGAGTTTTAGACTCTTCATGTTCCAAATGGTACAGAAATGGCTTCTGATGAGATGCCCTTGCAAACTGGGAGAGGAAACCTACAGCCAAGGAGAATGGTGTGCAGAAAGGGAGAGCAATAGAAACATATAGAAAAATTTCAAAACTATTCAGGATATGGTTGTGAGTAAAGGGTACATTTACTGAAATTGCACTAGCTACAGGAGAAGAAAGCAAGGGCTGAATTCATCAGGACATACTGAACAAATGCTTTAGACACTAAGAGCTGGCCTATGTCCTCCCCAAAAGTCAATGGTCTGCTACTTTGCTTTCATCAGGTTTTACTTATGATATTTTAGTTTAGGTATTTCAGCTGTACCAGTGTGCAGGCTGTCTTCTGTTGCATTACTGTGCTACAAAGATGGAATATAATGACACAGAGTAAACTCATTCATCTATGAATATAGAGTATGATATTTCTTGATCTTTGGCACTTTTGAGTTTTCTTAGGGTCACGCTAATGCCAGGAAGGACTTCAGGTGCTGAAGCATGCTGAGAATCAGTGCGTAGCTGTAGGTTCACATCCAAATTCAGATATCAACCAGCTGGGCTCAGATCATCATCATATTGCAGGAACACATTTGGTAAGATTCTGCAGTGATATTCCCTGAAACTCTTACTATTCAGGATTTTTATTAATTGCCTAGATTGAATTAAAAGAAAACATGCTATTGAAAGAAGCAGGTAACAAAAATTTGAAAAGATAACAAAAGAGGGAAATCTTATTCTTCTGAAATATCAACTATAATGGAAGAATAATCCAGGGGTTTGTGAAGGGAAAAGATGAAATTCAATGAAGAGAAATGCAAGATACACTGTTCTGTACTTAGGCAAGAACAATCAGAGGTACGAATAAGGGATGTCAAGTAACCAGCAGAGAAGGATCTGTAGTAATTGTGAATCACAAGCTGAAGAGAAGTCAAAATTGAGATTGCCATGAGAAAAGCAAACACCATACTGGGATATATAAACCAGAGCACATTCTGTGTGACATGGGTTGTGGTTTTTCTGCTGTATTCTCTTGTCTCCAACTTTGAGCACCATGGTTCAAGAAGGATTGAATTCGTTGAACAATGTCCAGAAGAGACCAACAAGAATGATCAGAACTCCGGAGAACAAGACTAATGAGGAGAGATTGAAATATGGGGGTTGTTGAGTCTAGAGAAGATCAGACTGGGAAGGGGTATGATAACAGTATTTAAATAAAAGAAGAGGAAGAGAACAATTTGTTCTTTGTGTCCAGAGTGCAGAGGAGAAGGGTTAAAGTATTACAAGGGACATGTAGGTTAGATCTAATGAAAAAAAATTTCCTAATAGAAAAGATAAATGAAGCCCTGAAATAGCCTGAGATTTGGATTTCATTGGAGATTTTTAGAGGCAGGGTGGACATACCATGTCTCAGGAATGATGGGGGAGCACAAGTTTTGTCTGTGGACAGGCAGACAGAGATGATGGCACTGAAGAATGTCCCTTGCAGCCCTATTTTGTGCACTGTTTACAAACAACTGTGCTAAGATATGACAATCACTGTAATATGGAATTTCAGAGGAGTAATGGGTAATTCAGGCTGCTGGTTTTGCCCTTCTGTCCCATCAAATGTTATAGTCACAACAACAAACTTAGGCACCTCCTCAGCTCTCCAAATGTAGTGCACACAAAAATTCATATTCAAGTGGCCAAAAGATTTCCTTCTACCCTTGGATAAATGAGACATTCAGCAAAGTAATAATTTTATCTGGACAATAATCCAAATACCCCAACACAACTTGGATTTGAAAAACATTTAGTGCATTTTCATAACACAATTTTCTAGCAGGAATGAGAGTACAAAATTAAATAGGGCAAAACACCCCATCTGTTTGTAGATATAAACCTGTGTTTCCTGAGTCTTGGGAGAGACCATCTTCATAGGTTCCTACCTTATGATTGTTAACACTAGATGTGTCACCAGACAATGGACAGGATCCTGAAAGGTGCACAGGTTCTCAGCCGCACAGGTTCTCAGCCTTGTCCATGGTTGTGGTAGCCTGCATTTACCTTTGGGGTAAAAAAAATTACAATGAGTTGGACACAAATTACTAAAATCTTCATCTAGGCTCCCATTCTGGGCATTTAACTGAATTACTCCCTGGAAATAACTTTGTTGCTATATTGCATTTAATGACATATGCTGTACTAGAACCATTTGATTGCACGCTGGAGACCTTTCAGGACTGCTGGGACTTGGAGGCAGGGACTTGGAGGCAGGGCCTTGCTGACAGCTGTGGGTTTAGTTACTGCATTATTTTCTGAGAGTTGGGAAGCTCTAGGTCTCCAAAAAGGTTCTTCCCACCCCAGCTGCTTGCTCCCATTGATACTCAAAACTCTGGAGGAGCCTGGCTTACTCCTGTGATTTACGGAGGCTTTTTGCTTCTCCAGTAGCCAGTGGGGAAGATCCTGCTATGTCCTACCTTTGCCCAAAGGAGCAGACCACCCCCACACCTGTGTGCCACAGGCTGCAATGACCAGCAGTTCCCCAATCCCTGCCACAGATAGTGGAGGAGGGAAGACCTCCCACCATCCCAGCATGACTTGGGGAGGAGAAATCTCTCCCTGCCACTACAAATAGAAATAAGTGAAATTATGCCTCAGGTGAAGAAAGGAAGTAAGATGCTTCAAGGCCTTTGCAGGTAAGCAGCAGTGAGCTAGTCCATGGAACAAGTTTGAATCTGCCTCTGCTCTGTGAGCAGGGGTCAGCTGTACCATTTCATCACATGAGCCCAGGAAAGTGGTTTTGTTGCTGTCAGTAATAAATGTCAGTTCTGTTATTACAGCCCCAGAAGGAGAATAAGACAGAATTGCTGTGCACAGAGGGCCAAATATTTCCATATTTTTTCCTTCCCCCCTTCTCTGTGCACCATCCTCCCTTTTGCTGCCAAAGAAAAGAGCCCCTCAGAGGTTACCCTCCGCCTTTCTTGAACTCACATGACTTTGCCGCTTCGGATCCTTCACCCCCTGTGTTTAACCGAGGTTATGAAAACCAAGATGCTTGCTTTCTGTTTGTTTTCAGTGTGCTGCCAGCAGCCAGAGCCATGGCCTTTCCCAATACAGGGCATTGCAGCGAGCTCTGCATGCACCCAGGGTTGATGAGAGAGGTGCAGGAGACAGCAGCCAAGCTGAGCTTATATAAAAAATTAAGGTCAAGGCCTTACCAAGATTTACAGTGCTTTGTGTTCAAGGTACTGGTGATTGAGCTTAGGTCATGTTTTTCCTGCTGCTCTGAGGCAGAGACCAGCTGCAGGGTACAATGCAGTTCAGGACACAGGGGCTTTCAAAGAGCATGACCAGTCAGCTCTGCAGCTGCACTAGTTTGAACCCTGGGTGCAAGAACCGGCAGCAGCTGGGCTTTGCACTAGAACAATTTCCATATGCCTCAGGCATGGTGCAGGTATGAAATTGTCATTGAAGGATCCTAGTGGACCAGCACTTGGGAAATAAATTGGGCAGTTGCCACCAGTAATGGCAAATCCCCACTGCATTGGAAAGTAGCATTTCCAAATTGTGTTTAGGTGACTTAGAAACCTACAACCCATCTGCAGGCTTGGTGGACTCATATCTACAGAGCATTTCTGTTAGGAAACAGGATTCTAAAGCTTCTGACACTCAGCACTAAGTTAACTAAATTCCACTGATTTTGGCATTATTGAAACACAATTCCTTCTACAGGAGCTTTAAAAGGAGTCCTAGTGAGAAGGAACAGCGGGTGAAAAAGTCAGAACAAAAATTAGAAGGGGAATAGTTTATAGATGCATTACAGGGTAAGATTAGAAATGTATCTATTTATCTCTGCTGCTTCACTGGCTTCTCTTTTGGTTTTGACTTTCGTGGAATATATTTAATCACTCTCAAATGTCAGCACATGAATGTGGGTGATGGTGTCCCAGATGGCTAGCACAGAGCATGGGCTTCTCACACAAAGCAGGGGGACATGTGTGAACGCCCGGAGGACTTTCTGTGCTGATCCTATTTCGTGACTTCCTTTGAGACCGCAAAGCTGTGCATGAGTCCTCCTTTGTACTTTCTTGTTCAGCTGTGTCCTGAAAGCTGGCTAGCACACGTCCTAGGGAAGATCCCTGAGGTTGGCTCTGTGGTGTAAGATACTTGTCTTCTGTTTTAAGCGGGGCACCTCCACCGGGGAATATCTGGGGCTGGAGATGAACGAGGCCATAGGGAGGAATTCACATCAACTAGTCCTGAGCTGTAGCAGCTACTCAGTTTTCCACACAGATGCACTGCACAAGAGATCAATCTGTGCCTTGTATCTTGACGTGCAGTCTAGTGAGAGGAACCAAGCAAGTTTGTTTTTCCAGGGCTGGTTATTGATCAGTGGGTTTCCTGGGGGGGGGGGAATGGAGCTCATAATAGGTTTTCTTATGGATTTTTAGTGCCCCTATTCCTCACCGGGCCACAAAGACAGGCAGACTGTGACCACTTCCACGGGGAGCCTGTTCCAGTGCTCAACCACCCTCTGGGTGAAAAACCTTTTGCCAATATCCAACCTAAACCTCCCCTGACTCAGCTTCATACTGTTTCCTTGAGTCCTGTCACTGGTAATGAGAGAGCAGAGATCAGTGTCTGCCCCTCCTCTTCCCCTCATGAGGAAGCTGTAACTGCAATGAGGTCTCCCCTCATTCTCCTCCTCTTGAGGCTGAACAGGCCAAGTGACTTCAGCCACTCCTTACACGGCTTCCCCTCAAGGCTCTTCACCATCCTTGTGGCCCTCCTTTTGATGCTTTGTACTTTGACAGGGGAATATTGACATAACTGATCCATAATGCCAGTGACCCACAGAAAGATATTTGCCTATACTGAAAAACATCACTCCAGGCCAAGAGTTTGGACCAGAATATGCAAAAGTATTAAGAAAACTTCTGGTGCCACATGAACTAGGTTGTCCTGCCATAGACTACAGAGATGGTACCTGTTTCGGTACAAAGATTAAGTTCTGATTTGTCTTTGTATTTCATTTAGAATACTGGCGCCAGTACGAGTATGAACCTGTAGATATTACTGGAATACAAATCTTAAAAGTAGTTTTTGCATTTGTTCTTTGGGTCTTTCATGCTAAAGTTTTATTTCCTGCTGACCAGCAACTGTCCAGACTAGCTTTTTGCATTTCCTACATGAACGAACTTAACTCAGTTTTTCAGTCAAGTTAAATTATCTCTTCTTGGAAGATAGAGGACTTGAAATGTAAAGAATTTAAGCAATTAATTTTCTGCCTTTGCTATCAACTGCTTTTTTTCCATTAAATAGCTGTGGATCAGGAAGGGAAGGTCTTGGTTTACCTAAAGATCTTGGAATAGCTTTTGTAACAATGTTTTCTGTGGGAGAAGTTCTCATCTTGGTGAATTCACCATTCTGTTTTGTTGTCATTGCCATCTTGTTATCACCACCAGCTCATCATATACTTGGAAAACCCCAAACTTTTGGGTTCTGGAGATGTTCTTGTGCTGCCTTAATTTACCCTATAACACCGTTTTCTTCTTTTGTGGCCAGCCTTGAAGGGAAAAAAAGTCCTTCTACACAGAGATAACAAGAGTTTCTGTTTTAGCTCATGTAACAAAGGCTTGTGTTTTTGTTGTCATGGCTGCCACGTTTTGTTCCCATAGCACTGTCTGTGTGTATGTGGATGTGATTCATTACCTACAGACACTAGAACCTACACCCTGTCCTGCTGTTTGTACTCAAACTGCTTCCCTGTAATAGAACAAATAAATACCTCAGATCTGCCTCTTGGTGGGTTCAAGCCAATGGCCAAGTTGTTTGGCTTTGATCCATCTCCACGGCCCTATCAATTAATTTACAAAAGCAGGGTTGACAAAACTATGGAATATTCCATTGTGAGCAGCAGTCAATGCATGTTCTATATTTTAACGTAAACTGATGTCTTCCATTTCCATGTTATACAAGGCAGCATCCACAAATGTGTGATCTTAAAGATTGTTCATAGTAAAAGCAAAGGAATAGGTCATTCCTGTCATGAAAAAAGAGCAAAATTTAACGAGTTTAAAAGTGTCAACTATTGATTGTAGGATGGGTATATGGCTTGCCTGAAGTTTTCCTACAACTTCTGAATAATTGGAGTGCTTGGTGTAGAGCCTGATGTACTGACTAGAGTGCCTGGAGTGCCACATGCAAAATCTAATAGCAAAACGTTCAGTAAGTTTATGTATTCTCTACATGGCCCATGCAAGAAAAACATGCCCACTTGGATTTTTTTTTCACAGAATCATCAGGATTGGAAGAGATGCTCAAGATCCTCTGCTGCAACCATCAACCCAGCACCACCATAATCACCTCTAAACCATATCCTCAAGTGCCACATCCAGATGCCTCCAGAATACTTCCAGTGAATTCACCACCTCCTTGGGCAACCTATTCCAATATCTGACCACTCTTTCAGAGAAAATTTTTTTCTGATCTCTAATCTGAACCTCCCCTTGTGCAACTTAAGGCCATTTCCTCTAATCCTTTCACTTGAGACATGATAGAAGAGACCGAGCCCCACCTGGCTACATCCACCTTTCAGGGAGTTGTAGGGAGCAATGAAGTTCCCTTTGAGACTCTTCTCCAGGCTAAACACCCGCAGCTCCTCAGCTGCTCCTCACAGGACTTGTGCTCCAGACCTGTCACCACCTCTGTTGCTGTTCTTTGAACATGTTCCAGCTTGTCTATGTCTTTCTTGTAGTGAGGAACCAAAAGATGAACACAGCACTCAAGGTGCAGCCTCACCAGTGCCAGGTGCAGGTGGACAATCACTGGCTTGGTCCTGCTGGCCACATTATTTCTGATACATGCCAGGATGTCTTTGGCCTTCTTGGCCACCTGGGCACACTATTTGTTCATATCCAGCCAGCTTTCCACCAGCACCCCTAAATTTCTTTCTGCTGAGCAGCTCTCAAGCCACTCTTTCCCAATCTTACAGCATAACCCTCCACCCCTCCAAATTACTATAAAACATATTGCCTGCAAGTAGCTGTAGATGTACACTTATGTATCACCTATGAACACGATAAAGAATGGAAAATTTCTTGTAAATTCACTCTTTTAATGTTTAAGTTCAATAATCAGTACTAGAATCTCTTAGGACTGGGGCCTGTTTCATCAGCTCTCACACATATAAAACAGAACACAGTCTTTAAAGGCAAACACCTTGCTTTGCCACAAAACCACCCTCATTTGAGGTTTCTCCAGAAACCTTTTTTTTTTTAACTCTGTCTTTTACTGATGGCTCCTTTCTCCTTCCCCTTTTCCTCAATACCCCAAGAAAAGAGCAAAATTCTCTAAATATTTCTCCAGAATCTCACAAACAATGTCAAAACTCTGAGATCTGCCAACATTTCATTTTTTTTTTATAAAAGGCAAACAATTCCCCTTCCCTTGTTTCCAGCAATGATACACATTCATTTTGCAGAATTAGCCTCTGAAAAAGTAGCCTGACTCTAGCTTTTGAAGGAAATGAACTGTGTGCCTCCATGGAAGAACTCCCTGGAACGCACCATTGGAGACAAAGAATTTGGGAAGACATGTTATATTTCCCATATTTGAATCCTGTTGAGTGCTTGCCCTTTCTGGTATTTTGTGGCAATAAAGTCCATATGCTAATACTGTAGTGGAGGATTTTTCAGTCAGGCAGCCAAAAGTATAGCAAGGTATAATAAGGAAAAAATAGGGAGTAATTTAAAAAAGAAGTTATCAACATCCTATGTAAGGTTTAATTCAGGGCTGGATATTTGCCTGTAGAATAAGGAGTATTGCATACTGGAATTAGATGAGAAGACTCCTATAGGCCGTGTTAGAACAGAGTAGCTTCTTTCAACTTCTCATGTAGGAAGTATTTCAGTTTCCCAGAACTGCATCATGACGTTCAGCTTTAATTGGCTGCTGCCTGGATAGATGCCAGCACAGAGGAGAAAAGGGAAAACATGTTCTTTTTCTTTCACTCTGGTTAGAAATCTGGTTTCAAGGAAAATATCTGCTCTGCCTTTCATCAAACTAGGTGCTGGGCCAGTTGATGTGTTAGGGTTTGGGGATGTTCCATGTAGTGCTCTAACAACAGGGACTCATTTGACTGTTGTGCAGCCAAGTGTCCTCTATGTGGCCTCATGGGATGGGCAACTGTCAGGTGGCCTTTGTAGAAAACAGTGTTTTCCTTTGCAGAGGTGGAGGTTTGGGTTCTGCTCTGCTTATCTCAGGTAGGTTCCCTCTACAAGGTCAGAGCCTAGGATACTTCTCATGAACAGGCCATACACAGCTCTGCAGCAAAGTAAACAAACAGGATCTGATCACAAACAGCTCATTATCTACTCCATTTTCTGAATCATCATATCCAGCTTGGAATGGGAATCCCAGCTAAACTGGTTGTTTTTGGCAGATCAGACTATCCCTTGTGACTAGAAGTGACTGGTTTCTTCCCTTTATTCCCCCCCACACGCAATACAAGATACTTTCCAGCCTCCATTGTGGGTAAGTACAGGAACCAAAGGGACTAGGAACTCTTTCCAGTGGCAACCCTGCTGGGACAGAGCTCCAAGCAAAGCAATGTGGAGAAAGGACAGAAAACCTGTCATTTGGGCAGCTCCCTTCCAGAGTGGCAAGAGCAACAAAGAAGAGGCCAGTTAATGGCAACTCGGGGTGGGAGAGATCAGTAAGAATCCATGATGTGGGAAGGAGTGCATTCACTAAGGGTTCAAAAAAGAGGCAGTTTTCAATTGGATCTTGAAATGAACTGCCATCTAGTAAACGTGTGCGTCAGCAGCAAAGACTGTGGAGTGGTCTGGGGATTTAATTTCCTGGAGATTCTGACACACAAAAAAACACACTAGAGGAAAGAAGAAGAAGTACTGCATGCCAGTTTCTGTGCAAAACATGGGAAAACATACTTTGTATCAATAAAATATTTTATCTCTTCTGAAACAGGTCAACTTGTGTCACTCTTGAGTACTTTAAAGCATAAGACAGAAAATTCAAAATGAAGAGCTCCTTTGAACAGGAGAATCCAAACGTTTCAAAGAATGCTAATTTTTATCTTCTTAGATTTTTCATTAGTGCGCAACAACCACAAATGAACAGTGTGGCAAAGCCAAAAAGAAATATGTAAACTTGCAAAAAAATCCCATGTGAAAAATTTTCTCTGGGAAAAAATATTACATTTCCACAGTTTAAAAACATGAAAAAGCTGGAGACAGAGTGTTTTAATCCTTCTTTCTTTATGTGTAAAGGTGGGTGTCAGCACCACTATTTTCCCACTTCTTGGATCCCAGTGGGTGCCACTAGAATCAGTTTGCCTAGGCCATGCTGAGAGGACATAAATACCACAGAGGACTGTCTTCAGATTTGAAGCCAGTGCTCTGTCGTGACATGGACAATACCTTGGACATGCTGAAGTACTAACAAAATGAAAAGAGATTCAGGCCTGCTTATGGGTTTCTGCATGAGAGCTGAGCCGAGACTGCTCAAACCCATCATAGGCAAGCAGGAGATCTGAGTCAGTGAGGGTGGTAGAAAGGAATGAGTACATCAGAGCCTCCCAGTTGCACATGACAAACCAGTTGGAATATCGGCACAACTCAACCTTTCCCTCCAAACACACAGAGACACTTTATGCAACTCTTGCTGTGCAGGGGTGATGGACTGTTCTCCATTGGATACAGAGGAACAACATGAAAGTCCAGGATAAACAAGTCTCTGTCAGAGCCATCACTGCCCACCTTCTCCCCATCACTTACTCATCCCTCCCATGGGCAGGACTGGAGGTGAAATAGCAGTGGAAAGCAATAGACAGTCCTGCCCAAACGGAAATTGAGCAGCTGCTGGAGCCTCAGAGTGACACTGGGGTAAATAGCTTGTATCTGTAATGACAGGAGCTTAATACATGGATCATCATGGATACAACAGACATTGGGTCCCTTTGTGTTGTGCACATATGGAAACCAACACATTCAATTAATCCCATGTTTTTGGACCATGTTGTTGTGTGTGTAGATCAGTTCCAGAGGACAGACTGGAAAGCCCTGAAGCAACCACTGCTGTCTTTCAAGGAGTACATCCAAGCCTCTTTTAAAATACTCAGTGGGGAATGTTTGCTTCAGATATTGTCCTCCAATGCAAATTGCATTTCATCATGGGCCTGGGATAGTGGAGAGAAAAAAGGACTCTTTAGTATAATGGGCTCAGATTGAAGTACTAAAAGCCAAGCCAATGTTTTGGTGCAGTAGAGAACCATCACTGACAGTAGAGAAACATGGATGACAATGGAAGGAATTGTAGGAAACACCTAGTGGGGAGAAGATGGCCTGAGCAGCACACTGAACTTCTGTATGAAAGCAACAAGAAGCATCACATCAAAGTAAAACTATAAATTATACTTTGTGTAATAAATTACACTTTGGTTATCCCAAAACAACCAAATCATCACAGAAACTATAACAACAATTTATTTCCCTCTTAAGGTCATGTTACTCAGCAGCTGGCAAAGTGGAGGCCCTTTCTTACGGCTCTGTTCCCCAGATAGTGTCTGTCTTACTAACATTAACCTGTTTTCTACAAGATAAATTGAAAATCTTGAGGCTGCTCAGCCAGAATGTGCTAATTAGAAACTGAAGGGACATTTTGCAAGGTGTGATTCACTGTGCTTGGACAGTGAGTACGCGTTGGCAGAAGGTATGCAAATTGACAGTGAAAAGTAATTTGCACCCACGATATCTTCCCCCAAGTATTCTCAAATTCAGGAAGGTCAGAAGTGACAGAAATAGAAAGCTCTCTTTTGTATGATACATCATCAGAAAAAGTGGAATGGTCCAACACTGCAGCACGCTTTCATGAGGATCAGATGATTTGCTAACTCATGGACCACAGAGCAGAATCTCCCAGCCTGAAGACAAATGGATACACTGCCCATCTTAGAGAGTGCCAAGCTAAATGGACAGGCTGCTGCATTGAACGCACCAAAGTCAGGAGAAATTACGTGGAAATACGAATGAAAATTAAAATATGCACACAGAAAGAAAAAACCTGTTGCCAAGACCAAAAATACTCCCCATCCTCTAGCCTTCACAGACAGAAATGCTACACACCAAGGTGAAGAGTTCCAACACGATAGAGGATACTCCTCTCAAATGAATTTATTCCAAAAAGTTAGCATTGAGTTCCCAGCTGGTATGTAAGTCAGTAGATGATGGTGAGAACATGTCTTTTATTAGACAAATTAGACCCCTTTTTTTCCAGGGTCAAGGAAAGACCAAAAATAACACCTAGCCCTTAGTGAGACCAGCTGGAGCTCTGCCATAGACTTCCTCGGTGCAAGATTTTCTGTCTTGCTCTTGATCTGGATTTGCTCCCAGCAGATCCTCCTGGTCTGCAACTCAAAGCCCTTCCATACAAGCCAATCCACCCAAATTTTTGGTCATTGCAGACAACTAGCAGAACACCAGGCCATGTAATCTATGCCTTCTTTCCTACAGAGACATGTTCATTATCCTGGCTCAGGCACCTGTGAATGTCCTAGCTTCTCCTCACTTCAGTGAACCTCAGTGACTGAAATCTGTTCCTTGTCCATATTGGCCAAAACCTTATCCAAACTGATTCCCTAGATGTATAGGGCCAGGTTAATTCAAACCTAGACAAGTAAAGAAACTGGTAGAGGCTTTCAGACACAACATGGTTCTGTGACACATGGGCTGGAATGGTGTGCTACACTGAATGATGTTGGCAGGAGAAGATGGGAAGAGCAGTCTTTTCCAGAAAATGTATGCCTCATGTATAAGGGACAGCTCTTCCTGACAAAGCAGATTTTGCAGAGCCAGAAGAAAA
Organism: Climacteris rufus; assembly: GCA_013398175.1. NCBI lineage: Eukaryota > Metazoa > Chordata > Aves > Passeriformes > Climacteridae > Climacteris > Climacteris rufus. Next base: position 836,491 of record VZRZ01002554.1, read on the forward strand.
GCCTCATCAAGGCTGGGACACACTGTTTCACCCACAGCCACCTTGGAACTGCTCTTTTCCTTTCTGTAGTCTCACACACCACTGGCAACAAAGAGATAATCAGGAAGACAATGTCTTCATTTAGAGATTGATGGTTCCCCCTCATTTCTGGTAAAGACCTAGACTTGTGGCTGAAGGTCAGCTGGGATATAAGGGTAGCCAAGTAGCTCTTTCAATCCACAATGGGATGGAGCAGCCATTTTAATAAAAGGGAGAAAGTGTTGTTTCCTCTGTAGCTGAAAAAGCTTGCAATCTGAAAAGATCTGGCAGAGCATGTAAACCCTTGTTTGCATGGGAAATGCTCTCTTTTCCCTTACACGTGTGCTCCTTTGTAATATTTCTGGGGACTGCTATGCTGCTGTCTGCTGTATCTAGCTCTTAACTGAGTGTGGCAGGATCTGTCAATGCAGTGGGACAGAATGGGAGAATGCTGGTAAAGCCCTCACCAAAGTCAGCTCAGACAGTGCAGCCAAACCTGGAGGAAAGTGAAACAGCTAAAAGAGTCTCATCTACCCATCCCACAGCATGATTAGAGCAGGCTGTCTCCAAATCTCATTACCCTTTTTGCTCCACCCATGACCTGGAAAGTATGAGTGACTCTCCAGATCAGGCTAGAAAAGTGTCTTATAAAGAACTGCAGATCAAGGTGAATATTACTTGGAAAAAGAGGAGCTGTTTGTATGACTTTCACATCATTATCAGCCATTTGCTGATTTCTCCTCCCATTCGTCCCAAGGGTTGCACAAGCTCAGATCCAAAAAAGCCCATGTCATATCCCAAGAATTAAGTATTAGACGTAGCAAACAGGTGCATACAGAAACAGGAGGAAGCAAGGATTCCAGCTAGTTCTGTAGCTATGGTTTTGCTGAAATTCAGCTTCAAGAAAAGGCTTAAGTGAACTGAACTGGGGATGGATGAGGAAGCATAAATTCACAGTGTGTATAAGGATTACCTGTTAAAGGTGCACTGGCTGTGTCAACCCAGCATTAGCTGTTCACTCACTTTTCTATGGAGGTGTCTGGTTCAAAGCAGGGTGATCTAATACACTCCTTGAATCAGTGAGTTAAAATTCAGTATTCATTATATCTTGCCTTTGCTGAGTCTCTTAGATGGAGGAGAGCCATCACTGCTTTGCTTTCAAATTCTTGTCAGGAATCTAATTTCTACCCAGTTTTTCTTTCTCAGTTCTTTTTGCTGGTGCATCACTTCTTCAGCTCCTCTCCTATTTCCTTTATCTCCATCTGTGCCCAAACAGTACTGTTTGTCTGCTGCAAAATGGATGCAAGTGTTGCCAATTTATGCTTAAGTTTCTTTTCTTCCTCTCTCTTTGTAATATACTGAGTCACACAAAACAGAGATGAGGGAATCTTGCCCGTCTCAAGGCAAGATTGCCTTTGTTGAAATGATTTGTCTAACCTGCTATTAAAACCATTCAGAGATGGAGATTTCACAACTGCCCTAGGCAATTCTATTGCCTAAAAATAGACTCCTGTTTATCAAATAGTCTGAAACTATAATCTGTAGCAAAGCATTATTTTATATGCTCTACAGCAGCAAGGCTGGGACAAATGAAGAGGCCAAAGTAATTTTCTGCCTTCATTTCGGGGTCAGAAGAAGTCCTTAGAGCACAATCTTCTGCATTTAGTCACAGCAAGACTCCTGGCAGCTCTGTGTACTGAAGTTAAGATGCTTGAGCTGGTTCTGATATACATATGCAAGGACTCATGGTAAACAAAAAATCAGTATCTTTGTTGCTGAGATAACAGCTCTGAGTTGTGGCTACTTCCCTTCACACTCAGACATCTACAACCATGCCCACACCTTCCTTGGAAATTATCTTGGGTTCCAATTCCAGAGGAGCAACTCTGGGATAAGATGAGATAGGTTTTCTGGGAGAAGACTGGCCTTGTTTGTGGCTGAGATTACTTTTACCCCAGCAAAGGCAATTAGAGACATTCAGATGAATGATTAAGAGTAAAATTGAAGAATTTTCTGTCTCCAATGTTATAATGAGCACAGATTTTTCCAGGTGAACACACTTCAAATGCCCCCCCCCCTCCCCCGCATCACACGGCTGGTTGAAAGCTCCAGGACTCCATGCATCATGGATCTTTGAGCCTCAGAGGTGTTGGGCTTTTTGGGGATCATTCAAGGAAATGCGTAGTCTGGTTGCAGGTTCTGTGAGGCTATCAATCATCAGATTTAGTGCTCTGGCCTCTTATCCCAAACTAAGTTAAAACCAGATGCGTATTTTCATTCTAGTACCCATGTGTACGATCCATGCTTTGCTTAGCCCAGGCTTGTGCAGCAGATCTAAAGAGCTCCGTTGGTGCCTGAGTGCGATACTCAACATGATAAAATGAAAGCAATCCCTGTCCTGTTCATTGGTCATAGCTGTGGTTCTGGAACAGTAATTATTGAGTAATCAATAGAACTGAGCTGAGACTGAAGGGGAAACAGAGGGTCTTACCTTGCTTCCCTACCCATTGTGTTGCTGGTGAATGTTACAATTTATTTGCTTGCATTACTCTCTTCTCTGCTGACTGCAAGGCCCTCTGATCTTCAGACAGAACATCAATGACTAACGAGATGGACATGTTCCCTAGAGGAACACTGTTTCTCTCTTCGGCCTCTGGGTAGTCTGGAGGTCTACCTAGGACAGAGCAGCAGGAAACCCTTTGGCACTGAACAGCCCAGCCTTAGAGGCTCTAGACAATGTGTGAGCAGTGAGATCATCCATAAAGGGAATTTAGATGAGTCAGTGCATTTTTCTTACCAGAAAAAATAACTAGGTCCTTTCACCCAAAGGACTCAAAGACATGTCCAGAAGTTAATGCTGTCTGTCTAGTAACAGTTGTAACAGATGCTGTGAAATGGTAAGATTATTTGGAATCACAAAGAGAAGTTTCCATCCAGGAATTTCATTTTCCAAACAAACCCAAGATTCAATAGATAAATACTGGAGAATCAAAGTTATCATTCTTACACAGATTATCCAACATTCCAGTCCAGATCTTACCATCAATGTTGTTAAAACTTCAGCCTCCTCTCCCAACATGAAGGAAGTCAGATGGGAATATTTATGGCAGCCGTTAAGATAAGGCAAAAGGCATCCAGCTGCGATTCTGAATGGCTTTTTGCAGCTGCACATGGCGGTGCTGAGATGGCCTTGATATGCTGTTTAATGTTCCCAAATTAGCTCCCAGCAAAGAGTTTAAGCCTCTAAGCTGAATGATGGTGAGTGTCTCAGTGCTCTAACTTTTGCTTATCCTGGGAATTGAGGTAAACATGTCTGTCTGCTTGGACTGTGAAAAATAAGATTTGCCATTCAAATGTGTCTGACTCAATTTTCTTGAGGCCAACATTCCTAGCTCCAGAGTGATGTGATCCTCTTAAGGGTGTGATTTCAGACATATCCCCTTCCCCATGAAAGGGGAACTGAGGATCTGAGCCTCGTATAAACAACAGTGCAGTGCCCTATGCCTAATGTTGCTGGAAGAGGGTCTTTGGTATCTGAGAACTTAAATCTCATGAGGAATATTGGCTGTTCGGCTGACGTCCTCTGTCAATCAAGTTCACACAGCCTGGGAGGAATCTCTCACAGCTCATGACTGACCATGAAGAGGAAGATTATTGCCTAGGAGAGGCTGCTGTGTTAGATCAATGATGCATGGCCAAGTTTAATGAATTAATAGGATGAGGAACAGCTTATTTGGATTTCTCTGTAATATTTTTGCTCTGCAGACTATGGTGGTTGGTTTCCATGATGTTCTAAGCCTGTAAATTCCTTCTGGCCTGAACAATATTTTTATTATTATTATTTTTTTAAGCACGTAGACTAAACATGATCCATACACCTCAGAGCTGCCCGAGGAGTTCTTCCCCTTGCATTGGGAAAACAGGGCCATTTGGATTGTTTATAGCCAGCTCTGTGCTTTGGATGGCTGACTTTGCAGGACCTCTCTTGCTTTGGGTGACACAAGGGAGGCAGTAAGAAGGTCACTGTACCCCCAGCTTGCTGTGTTTTATTCTTAGTGACTTGAATGAGCACCACTCATAAACTCTCCTGGGACAGCTAGTCTCTAAGAGGACAAATTCCAATTTTGCACTGAGTGGCACAAATCCAGAGTCAGTGTACTGAAATCAGCAGAGTTATTTTGGATCAGGACTGAAAAGAATGTAGCCTAAGGTTAGAATCTGAGTTGAACAATCCTCAGAAGCTGCAGAGACTAGATGGTATTTACTTGTAAAGCCAAGGCATATCTGAAGATATTCAGACTTGAGCTGCCTGACCCAACACAGCTGAAAGTTGTTCTAGTTCTCTAGCTCCTCTGGCAAGAGACTTCTCTGCTTATCAGCAAGGACACTGATGAGTTCACTATCTCTCTCCAAGGACTCTTATAATGAATTTCACAGGGTCCCTAGGATCTTATCTTTTTCTGGTTACAGTAGTGAGGCCAGTACAAGACACCTTGAGTACTGTGTGCAGTTTTGGACACCACAACATAAAAAATACATTAAGCTTCAAAACCCTCACAAGGGGAAGAGGAGGAGTAGGTACTGATCTCTTCACTCTTATGACCAGTGACAGGACCTGAGGAAACAGCATGAAGCTGTATCAAGGGAGGCTTAGGCTGGATATCAGGTTTTTCACTCAGGGAATGGTTGGGCACTGGAACAGGTTCCCCAAGGAAGTGCTCACAGCACCAGCTTCACAGAGTTAAAGAAATGTTTGGACAACACTATCAGGCACATGGTGTGACTCTTGGGTTGTCCTGCACAGGAGCAGGAGTTGGATTTGATGATCCTGATGGGTTCCTTCCAAATCAGCATGTTCTGTCATTCTGTGTTCGCTGATGGATAAACAGTCTTAGGTATAGAGGAAGGGGCTGAATATGGATGAATGGAGTATGGATGGTAATGAAGAATGGAAAGAACCAGAGAGAAATCAGTGGCTTCCACAATGCCTTCAAAAGGCTCTATTTGACATAAACAAAATGGCTCTGCCCCTCAACCCCATCCCTTAAGCAACAACAAACAGTGGAGGGAAGAATTTTCAATTCTGCGATAGTGTTCACAATACACATTAATAAGAAACCATCAGCTGAGTTTTATGTTGACATTATTGTTCCTTGCCTGGTATTTCTCTTTTTTTTAAAAGAAGGCCTCTATATTTGATTCAGCAGTGTTTGGGCAACTTCTAGGTGTTATCCCAGCTCTGTAGATAGAAAATGTTACACAGTCGAATTAACTGAAGAAAACCTAACTTGGTGTCAAAGTCTGTCCTTTCTCTTCACAGTGAATGGTCCCAGACTACTTCAAAAAGTAGGAAGTTAATAACTAGAAATCCATCATATTTATGTATATACATTAAAATCATACACTCACACAGAATAAATTTAGTAACCTTTGACTGGAAGTTAAATTGCAGAACATGTTTTGAATTTTGATATAAAGTCAAGCACATCTTCTCCAGCACCAATGACTCTGTCTTAAAGTTTAGCCTTAAGATTCCAGAAATCCTACATCAGTGTGCAACTCCACCATAATTTTACCAGATCACCTCAGAATAATAGTTTAATATACAAGGATTTATTTTCTCATCTGTGATACTTATTTCCAAACTCCTGGTAAGTTTGCTAGCATGCTGGATGTGCAAGAGTTGCTTAGTTTTTGTGCTGGTACAAAAGGGCTTTGCAGGTGATATTTGGCTATCGTCACACCTCATCTGGAAACTTCCAAACAGGGTGAGATTAGCTAAATTTTGAGTTCAGAACTGGATGGCAAAGAGATTTCCTTCTTGTGAGTCATTATACATCCTTCAATGCTTGCTGCTATGTTTTACTGAGCTGTTCTCAGGTTTTTCCGAAAAACTCATGAAGTGGAAAGTGACACAGCAAAGCTGGTTGAATGACTTCCTTTAAAGACCCTTTAAAAACTCTATTACATGTTACAAACAGTCAGCAAGACAAGACTGTAGAAACGTTTTTAAAAAGTTTTTTGTTTCTTCTCTTCATTGTCAGGAACCCGTTTTTCTTGCATATTAACTTATCTGAAAAACCAGGAAAACCTGGGCTAGAATCTCACAGGAATGAAAAAAACAGGTCCTTTGGATGCAGTGAGGACAAACAGACATCCTTTCTCAGCAGGTACATGCTTGGTTCCAAATTTTAAAAAAAGTATTTTAGATGCTCTCTAAGTAAAATGTTTTGAATGACCAGAAACTACCCTTAAAATATTTTTCAAATATTATTAAAAACAAATAATTGGTGAGGATTTTTTTTTTTTTTAGAAATAATGCTGACCTTTTCATTCAAATTTTTAATGTAAGACTAACCAAAACCCTTCATTCAAGTAAAACACATTCTTTCTCCTGTTCTTCTGGTGAAATTTGGTTCAGATTCTTAAATTACCACTGTAATTCCCTATTTAGGTAAATTAATCTTTTTTTATTGCCTAAAAATACTCCTAATGGTTTAATGAAAAGAACTACTAAAAAAAGACTTGAATGGAAACAGGCTTCATTTGCACCTAGGTATCAGGTCTTTACATTTTGGCCCAGAGATTCAAAACAAAATGCTTGCATCTTGATTTCTAGATTTATATCAAACACAACTGGCACATGTATCAGTACATGTTGTATCTTTATATATCAGGCCAACTTTTGTAGGCGTTCAAATATGAACATTAACGTGTCTTTGAAGCACATATCTTAGAAACCTGTCTGTATTACTGTAGTCAAAACCAATTCTCTAGAGTTTATATAAAAACAAAACTAATTTTCTCTTCCATACCATTTAGGAGAGAAAAATCAAAAAACATCAAAGGCATTAAAGCAGAGGGGTGATTTGTGTCAATTTTGGAAGGTCCAACAGGTAAAGAGTGAGTTCCAACTTAGAGATTTGATATCTATCCTATTTCAATAGGGAAGATACAGTTCACTGAGTTTTGCTTTAAAAATGTTATTTATTTTTAATAAAAAACATTCACTCACTGGTCTGTTAGCTTGGCAGCCACTGCTTAATGCTGTCAACTGGAACATGTGAGTTTGTGAATAAACCCAAGTTCCCAGGACCTAGGCTGGCAGAGGCTGTGCTTTTTGGAGATGCTGCATTTGAGCCCCTGGAGAAGGGAAAATGGCTTTAAAGCTCTTCAGGGGTAGGAGATTCATGGGGTCCTTTTACAGTAGGCTCCCTTGTGTCTCATTGGTGTGTGCCTTCCTGGTCGGGGGAAATGGTTTGAACTGATGAGACATGAAGGGAAACAAGGGCAAGGAACTACATTTTTCTTTGGACATCAGAGATTGGGGTCTAGATGCTGGACTTTTCATGCTAGACTTTGAAAGAGAAAGAACAGTTTTTAAAAGAGGAAATGAATCAGGGCTACAAATAACTCTGAGATGACTGGCATCTTAACCCTGTGGTTGCTGTCATAATTGGGAACATCTAGCTGAACTGTGAGTCCTGTCTCTGTGACCACAGGTAGTGGAAAGTTATTCTGTCATACTGTGACATTAACATTAATGACAAAGATTTTAAGAAATTCAGCATTTTGAATGTTACTTTGTTTTCTGTGGTTATCCATCCCTTTGAATCCCAATCAAGATTCACTACTTCATTATGTTAGGGACTCCCTGGAGCTGGAAAGTGATTGGCTCACATTGAGGACAGGACTAATGTGAAACATTGCATTCAATTCAGGCACATTGCATTGAACCACTTTTCAGTAAGCCATGAAATTCTTGCTGGATGTTTCTCCTGAATGGGACTTTGGTCCAACCACAAGAAACTCTCTGAAAAGATAAACTCTCTGCCTTTTTCTAGGTCATCCAGCTAATTGCATTAATTTTCAACTGTAACTGTGTTTGTAAAGAGACAGCAAAGACAGGGGTTGCTTTTTGCCAGGAAGATTTCCCAGTCTCTCTTTTGGTAGAGCCATCTGGACTCCAGTTCATATTCTCAGTGCCATTTTCCTGGGCACCTTACCTATTCCCTCTGTTGAGTTTCTGTGGCAGTGAAAATTTCTGGCATGACTCTCATAATGTTAACATTAAACCCATCAGTTGTACTTGAGGCAACCCACACATCTTCCTTTCTGATGCTAATTTGGTTTCCTCTCTGGAAGTCTAAAATATCAAAGCTAATCCTTTGCAGCATTTCTTTAGAACAGCCATTCTAAAATGGGGCTGGACACCATTTCTTTCCAACTTCTAATGCTGATGTTCCAAGTCACTCATTATCTTTCTTCCTCCCCCCACTCTCAGTGGACAAATAGTGTCTTTACAAGAGAATAAAAGAATCCAAATATCCTTTAGTGCCAGGTATAAAAATTAAAATTGAGTTGAATCCAGACATTTCCCTTCCTAATTCAAAGCCTCCCTTCTGCAAGGATCTGCTCTTGTCCTTACTGTTTCTATGCCTGTAACCCACAATTACAGCCTCTGAGCTCAGGCTGCTCGAGAGAAATGAAACCAGAAGGGACATCTTGCCTGAAATTGTGTAGCACTGAGGTCAGTGGCTTTGGGCCTTAGTGGAATATCTCAAAACCATTTTGGCTATTTAGTGGCAGGAGCTGAGTTTCTGAGGTGGATGAGAGAAGTAAAACACTTTCCTATGAAAGCCAGCCTCTGAGGCAGGAGTCAGGAGACAGGATGAATTGTTTGCAGCATTGTGTTGCGGGATTTGGTTGGGTTACCCGGAAGGAACTGTCCTCAAAACTGGCCCAATGCTTCTTGCAGAAAGATTTCGCCACTAACACTTTGCAGAATTACATCTACCAATTATTGGCTGGTATTTCCTAGCAGAAGTAATTTGTACTTGTTTTTTCCCTTTTTAAAAAAAGCAAAAACCACCAACAACCTTTCCAAAGGAACATCAGAGTATTTAACCAATAAAGCATTTTCTTTCCTCCAGGGGAAAAAAGCATCCTTCTATTTCATATAGATTTTATATGCATTGCAGCACCCTTTTAACTTTTCCAGGCTTAGATTACAGTGCCTCCAGTCCTGGCATTAAAGCTGATTTACACTCCAGAGTAAAGTAAAACACTGTCAGATTAAGAGCTTTGAAGACCTTGGCTTCATGGAGGTTAATGGAGTGCGTCCCGTTAATGTCAGCTCAAGGATGGCTCAAGGGAAAAAGGAATAATATTAAAACAAAGCAAATTACAGGAAAAGTGACACTTGGTAACTTTGTGAGGCTTATTCTTAGGACAAACAGCAAAATGTGCCCTTTGCCATATATGTTATGCATTCCTTCAATTTATTCTTAGATGACTGACTCTATATTCTCACATAAAAGGAGATCAAGCCTCCATGTAAATGTTCCATTCAAATACCCACTCAAATACCTGTAGTAATTGCAGTTCTGGGGATTCACTGAGAACTTACTACTTTTTGAGAAAGGTTCTGTCATGGACACTTCAGTTCATCATCATAGTTAGTAGTTGCTTCTTTGTAAACCAGACTATGTCCCTGTCTTCTGACTTTTGCACCACCTTTTATGTTTCTTCATCTCAGAATAGAGCCTGAGAGCTTCTGATGGCCAAAAAGTAAGCCTTTATTAGTCTCGTTACTCCTGTAATATATGTGGTCACTTTACAACTGAAGAAATTATTTCACTGGAATGTGATATCTCCAGATTTGATGAAAGTTTCCATTTGAGTTGTTGTAGGAGAGGAAGAAGGAGAAGACATTGTGACCACAGCACCTCTTCTTCGAGCATGGCCTTTCCGTGAAAGTTGTTTGGCTGTTTCCACTGCCAGGCCACAGACATGTTACAGTCCTTAGAAAAGACGTGCATATTCTGTCAAATGCAGATTCTAAAATGTAAAAGACAGCACAGCTTTCTCGTTGTTTGTGTCATGTCCTATCCCTCACTTCTTCCTACCCCCCTCCCTTTAGCTTTGATGTCACTCTCCTTTGATGCCATTTCTTGAGTTGGGAGATAACTGACAGGAGAAGGCTGAGAATTGCCCAGTTTGATCAAAACTTTCAAACTCACTGAGCAATCTAGGAGTTAGAAAACCTGGCTACCCTCTTCCTCTTCAGATTCCGTAAGAGTTATCATAAGAAAGTACCAGATTATTTCAGATATTTTTCAGTACCTGTCTTTTGTCACTTTTGCTGCTGAAATGGACTTAAAAACAGGGTCTAGGTAGTATATATGTCTATCTATTCTTCCAGTATGCTTCTTTTTTTTTTTATTATTAATAAGTTCAATGCCAAGATCATTTTAGTACTATAACTCAACTGATTTGACTGCATCCATGCTGTAGCATTTGCTATTATTTGTAAAGTTCTTGCAGTCTTCAACAGTTTGTGAAAACCTTGCTATTCAGTGGGAATAAAATCTGCCTCAAGTTGCCTTGTCCCTATTTTTCTTCAGCAAGGACACTGAATGGGTGATCTGGGCATTGGCAGATCCTAGTCCTTAAGCACAGATTACAGTCTTTTGACATGCCTAAGGAGTAGCTTTATGAGCAGGAGGGTTGTAAAATTAAGTAGTGTAAGGAAGGAGAGTTCAATGCATTTCCTACAAAGCCTCAGCAGATGGTGGGAGTCAGATTGCTCTTGATGCATCAATGTGATTGTGAGTTTATTTTTCGAAAGAGACTTCCTAATTTTCACTTTTTAAAGAGCAAGTTGGATTTATCTGAAGTATCTCTCTTGTGGACGAGTCATAAACATGTATTTTTATGCATACACTTTGGTATTAATCAGCAGTTTCACTTTGATTCACTCCTCTTCTGTTTGCTCCTCATTAAATGTTCCAGCAAATGAGTTTGTGTTCAGTCCTGTGCTTATTCAATCTTACACATTTTGGCATTCTTTTACCTGTTGAAAGAACAAAACCTATTTCAGGCTGGAGACGAGTGATTTAGGGAGAACACGAACAAAGAGTGAATTTTAAATGAATCATGTGGCCAAGCTGCCCAATCAGAACAGATATAAATCCCAGCAACAAATTGCCCATGAACAGAGAAGGGAAAAGGACTATTTATTTCAATGACTTCACAGATGGACTCACACAATATGTACGTTTGAAAGCAAAAAATGAAATGTAAGTCATCCAAGAAACAACCTGCTATGAATCAATGACAAAGAAATGTATTTGCAACAAGGAGTCTCAAATAGCAAAATTCTTGCATGAGGCAGCAGGTTTCAGGTTCAAGTCTTGTATGGGACCAAGGCTTCTGAATGGACCCTTAAGGTAAAATGCAGAAAAAACCTGCCATATTTTCAGCTGTTTTATACTTTTTGGTCAAGATATGGGTATTAAATTTCTTCTTTCCCTGATGTGTCTGATGACTTTTCTGGAATGTTGACAGTTTTGCAAAATGGATGTCCTTTTCATATCTTGGGAAATGTCTGGGCAAAAGTGACCCATGCAGTACAAGCAGTGCAAGCAGAATGACTAAAATCCTGTACACGGCCCTGAACACATAATCTAGGCTAAGTCACAGAGCTGGCTTGCCAAATGGGCATGAATGAAAACCAACTTCTCTTCCTGCTGGCAGCAAGCTTGGAGGAAAGATGATCTGTTTAAGTCTAGTCTCTTTCCTTGGGCAGTCCCTTGTTCAAAATTAAAATTAAAATAATACCAGTGTGCCAATATGTTTACTGAAAAGCCCTGCATGGCGCAAGCACTGTGTAGTCCAGGTGACTCTGCCAGAGAGTCTGCATGGAAAGCCACAGCACAGTTTTCCAACACCATACACTGCCTGCATGGTCCTCTTCTAGAGTCTCTGGCCCTAAGGACCTGAAAACTTCCTGTTTAGATTTCAATCAAACACATCTCTCCCAAGAAAGTAAACTGTGGAGAGAATCAAAACTAGTTTCTCCTTGGCTAGGGCAACATAGTTCAGCTTGAAAGAAGGATCAGATAGAGGCTGAGTCTTAGTTCAGGTCCATTTCTAAAACCTGATGGTCACTGTGAAGCCCAACACAATATTTTTTACATTGGGAGAAAGTAATGGGTTTTTCCCCAGCAGCTTAGAGGACTTGTCTGGGATGAGAGGGCACTGGGGTGAAACGTTGCAGCTTTAATGACAAGTTAACCAGGCCTTCTTTGTAAGTGTGATATATTTGCATGTCTATGGAATATTTGCCACACTCTTTCATGAGGCATTGAAGCCAGGCTTTTGAATACTGAGTAAATCTTTGCTCCTTTTACATGCCCAGTTTAATTTATTCCATCAGCACTGGCTACATAAAGTCACAAATCTTCCCATGGAACTGTACAAAGCAACCAGCATCAATTCATAATTTCTGATGGTTGAGCTGCAACTGCCAGGTGGCCAGGAGTAGGTGCTCTTCATCTTTTTCTTAGGTTTCATATAATAAAGTGAATAATTGGGGTAATCAATTTAGAAAAAAAAAAAAAAAAGCTGCACCTGTTTAGCTTACAGCAGAATCTGGAGAGCAGAATCTACCGATTAGAGACAACATCCTGGTTGGTAAGAAGCCTTGATTGAAACAGAAGCAGAAAGATCTTGGAGTTCATGGGGAATGTAAACACATGTAATGTTCAACCATCTCTCCAGCACTGCTCAGTCATTTGTCACTGAAGATCTGCAGAAAGACAAGGTGTCTCATGAGGTTTCACCTCCACTGACTGGGGACTGTGACAGGTAATCATGGGAAGAATCAAATGTGATCCTTTCTAGTCCCAGCCTTCAAACTTGGCAGAGAGCTATTTTCAGCTACCCTGAACATTTGGTTTATCAGAGAATAAGATTTGAAGAATTTAGGATGTTCAAGAGAAGAAATGTTTCTAAAATAAGCATCTTAACAAAAGTGCTCTTGAAGTAGTCTGGATTGTCTCCTTCCCTCTCCTGTCTTCTGATAAGAAAACACTCTGGAGGAAGCACACCTGTATTGGGAGTAGCTTCCTCATGGTTTTCAGACAGTGGCGGTGGGTAACCAGTAGCTTGAAAGAGGACCCCATGGATAACATGCTGAGGAAGTAATCCAGGATGGATGTGAGAGTGTTACAGAGAGTCCTCTTCCATACTGCCTGGCAGACTCAACAAGTTGGAGCCTACCCTGCAGTAGACTTGGGTCTTTAATTACCCTGGGTAAGTGCTTACTCATGAGGGAAAAGGGGTGTGTGGGGGGGGGGGGTGGTGGGGTGGTGGGCATGAACCTCATGCATTAGCCAAATCCCACTACCTTTGGATGTACATTGCTATCTGCCATGGGAACTGAAGGAGTAACTGGCAGAGGTAGTATGTTGTTATTTTACAAGAACAGATGGTTAAAGGGAGATGTGATACATAAATGTCTCTGGCAGCCAGAAAAAATATATGGACGTTCAAAATCCTGGCTCCTCTTCCTGATTCTGGGAGGAAACGTGGCCTAAGCCAGTACACTCAACACGATCAATCACTTAGATTTTAGTATGCAATCTTTCTAAAAGGCATATTGTCATAAAAGTGATCCTAACTTTGTATACATCTTTTCGAAAATCTCTCCATAAACTTATTTTTAAAATGTATAAATGGTCTCTATCTGTCTCCTCAGGCACCAATATTGATCTGATTTAAATGGAAAACTGAAAAAATGAGGGGTTGAGACTAAAAGCCATGACCTTCCACAAGGCTGGCAGCTCATTACGCTTTTCTATAGCTCTAAGAACAAATACTGTTGTTACCACCTATATTGCTGGTTTTTTGCAGTTATGCCCTTCTATTTAGGATTTCAAGTCATCTGCCTGCCATGTAAAAAATTTATTGTACAGACTGGCACTTTTCAGAAGCGCAGAGACTTTGGTATCTGGACCACATGCATATTGCCATAAAGCCATGTCCATGGTTTTAAATGCAACATAACAGAACCTCCTTCTTTCCCAGTTCATTCCCTCTCAGGTTTCCTCCTGAAAGCCTTAAGATTTAGACTGTTTCAAGAAAAACAGTTAGGGAAAAAATGTCTGGTTTAGAAGAGTAATTTACTTTCCTCCAGCTCCTTTTTCAGAAATGGCCAGACTGTTAAAACATTAATTACAAAAAAAAAAAAAAAAGAAAACCCACCAAAAAAATCCCCCCCCCCCAAAAAAAAAAAAAAAAAACCCCCAAAAAAAACCCTCCCCCCCCCAGAAAAAAAAGCCAGCCTGAGGCAGAGCATGAACATGGAAAGTTGCAGACCAAATAATTAAAATTTGACAAAGCTATAAATCCACGAAAAGAAGAACTTCCACTGGAGAGCATTAAGAAAAAGTTTAATTCCCATAATGTTATTCTCACTGTTAATTACATAACACATTAATAAATGGGTAGGGGTTGTTATTCACAGAGGTGGATTTGGCTTACTGCCCCTTAGGAATTCACTCTCTCATAGCAGCTGCTGGAAGAAATGTTATCTGCTGGGCAGACACTGCTGTGTTGTTTGGAACTGCCAGAAAGGAGTAAGGTCCCATGTAAGGTTATGAACCCCTTTTCACCTTGTGTTATGCATCATCAATCTTTAAACATGATGTTCCCGTTCACATTCAAGCAAATACCACACTGCCATAAAAGTCTCTTAAAAAAATGTAATAAAATCATGAAACCAGTTATAAAAGCAGCAAATAGAGAAGATGTTTCATTGTAATAAGCTCAAATGAGAGATAATGATCTAAATATCTCCACATTTTAGGAAAATGTACACCTGGAACCTACCCAGGACTTTCACAATGGACTGAACCAGCTCCTTCAGACTCTGGGAAAGTTCAGACCCATGTTCCCACTCCCTGGCTCGGAACCATCTCAGCTTTGATCTTGTGTGTATTTCATCATGTTGCACACCACTGCTCTCCTATTGTGGCTCAAGTTGATTGCGTCATTTGAGAAAAGTGGCACAGAAGGTGTGGGGGAAAAAAAGGGTGTGTGGGACCATTTTTGTTCCCTGCTCACCACATACACACACACGTACATAAAGTAAGAAAAAAGATAAAAGAAAGAAAAGGAAGAGAGGGAGAAGGAGGAGGTGGCACATGATACCATTTGAGTCATTTTCCCCAAGATGTGTTACTGCAAGGGTGAAATGCTGCCATCATGGCATTTATTAAGTCTCAGTGAGGAGTTATGGGCCTGAAGAGGGGATTTCCCCAAGAAATTTTGTGACTTAGTGTTATGCAGGAACTAAGACCCTGTGAGTTCTAATGGTCACTGAGAGCTTTAAAGACATTTCAGCATGCTCACAAGACACACTCTCAGGAGTTTCTCATTGAGCAGGCTGCAACTCACATCCCAGGAGATGGATACATTCCATTGGCATCCCAGTTGCTTGGGCAAAAATCAAGACTGGGGCTCCTGGTTCCTGTCTCAGACTGGAACCAGTCGGAGTCTGTGATGATGTTTCCAACAACATATTTGTTTGGTTCTCTCCATGAGCTCAGCCTGAATCCTACTGATTTGGAAAAATGAGACAGAGCAAATGGCCCAGCTTGGGAGTGTTTCCTAAAGGCTGATATGACACATAGAAACAGGAGCTTACTTGCCTGAAAGAGCACTGGCACCATAAGGGATCTTTGAGCGAGTTTGACTTCTATGTGTTCAGGGCACCAATATTATGTTTCACAAGGTTCTAGTCACAGCCTCTAAATTGTCCAGTTAACCTGGGCTTAATCCCACTACAGAAAATAAAAGAAAAAACCTCTTGAATCCATTATGTTCTTTAACTCAAATATTTTACTGAAGAAGTTGCTTTTAGTTCCAGTTCCCCAGGTTACAATGTCAATTAAGAAATATTTTGTGTCAATGTTTTGAACAGACACCAGAAGAGATGGAATCTTCACTAGTGAGCACTGAACAAATGAAATAGCTGTATCTGCCCCACACCTCTGCTCCTGCAAATGCTTACTAACCTCTGAGGAGCTATGAAGGGAAGTGCCACAGAGAGCAGAAGACCTCCTCTTCCTTGCTTCATTCACCTTAAACCCACACAGAGCAGTAACTCAGGGCAGTATGCTCCCTGAGTTGTGATTTCAAGGGAAGGTAGCCCTACATCCATAGTACAACCTGGCTCTAATGACTCCTTGGTAAAAAAGCAACAGGAGTTTCTTAGTGGTAAACAGTATTAATCACAATTTCCCATCGGTGCAGCCTATTATGAAGCGATTACAGACTGTTTACAAGGAGGGAAGAAGGGAGGGTGTCAGGGGGTGGTATTTGCTTTGGCAACCATTCATTTCCCAAAATCCCTGGGAACCATATTCCTGGTTTAATTACATGGAAATCTCTGAGGTCAAAGGACTGAAACAAAGTATAATTTCTTTCTCACTTCCTTGTTCCACAATCTCCTTTCTCTGCCTCTGTCAGCCCGTGGCAGAGAGTGACACTGTCTGCAAAGACCTTTAACCTTCCCTCAGAAGATGTTTGCTGTCTACTGATGGCACCCTATGGCCTGTTGAGTAGACTTTGGAATTTGGGTGAACATTTTGGTTTACTCAAGTCCATTTAATTCTCCTGGTTTTGGGCACAATCTTGTGTTGCTGCTGTCACTCCTCTGTTTCTCAATACAAACATTGTCAGGCAGTTTCTTTGTAGAATGAAGTGCCTACAAACAAGGTAGGTTGTGTTGTGCCTGGCAAACTTCCAGGAATATTCCAGGAACTTTTCTTAAATAAAATTAATTTTTGCTGAGGTGGACTTTTATCATCAAGCCAAAAGTATAGGGATCAGAGCAAATGAATGATTAGAAATAAACAGAACCAGTGGGATTACTAGTCCGTTTTACCATTCTTTGGAATTTTCTGGTTGCTCCAACACTGAGTCAAATTGATTTCCCACCCTTCCCAATCCCACATACATTTTTCTTGTTGCAAATGTAATCGCTCTATAGTTTTTCCAAAAAGAAACAAAAAATTACAAGCACAAAATTTCATTTTTCCTTCTCCAAATATGAAATATAACAGTTTGGTATTTGTGATGATATTTGTCACTTTTATGGAGGTTTGGAAGTAGTGGTATTTATCAGTGCTTTTAAGCAACTCGTTGTAACCAAGACTCTGTAGGAAGACTATTCCACTATGACACTAGGGTGTGTTCAGGGTACATAACCATTCACTGTGCAGAAATTGTTTTACTAGGCGTGCTGGGGAAACAAAAGGGAAAAGAGACAAAAATACTATTTTAATCTCACAGAAGAACAAATAAGACGGAGATGGCATAGAAGATCTCTGAAACAGAGTTTAAATACCACAGTTAAAAACTCATAAAATACAGGAAAAGGCATGATTCACACACACTCACACACACGCACACACACACACGCACTCTTCCTCTGGGAACTCCTGCTGACAGAAGGAGCTGAAGATAGTCAGCACATTGCAGGATTTAGCTCAGGCTCTTCCAGCAAAGTAAAATGGATTGAAATTGAGATTTGTAATACATGTTCTACCACTGAAGGAAAATTATTGAGGGAAGTGGAGTGCTGTGCTAATTCCAGGTCTTGCAGAGAGCACCTTGTCTGCAGAGGGAAAAAAAGTGATTGTGAATAGGTGCAATATACAACCTCAGGAACAATTAACTGCAGATGAAAGATTTAATGGATTTTCAAAGTTTCCATCACTCAGGCATAGGGAGGGGCTTTTTAAACATAAGCCAGTGACAAATTGCTGGAGAAAACACAGCCAAAGGAATGGTTTCATTTTAACATCAGGAGTTAATCGACCCAGCATAATCACACACTTTGGTTATATTTATCTAATATAATTCACTGAGAAAAATTCTTGAGTCAAAATAGCAGGTTTCCAGAGTCAGTCAGGGAGCCTGTTAAATAAATACCACGTTTTGAGGGGAAATATATCAAAAGGAAGTTTCACTTTTCTGAAGTGAAAGGTCTGAGCCCCAGCATTTTTCTCTCTGCTGTTCAATTCCACAAACATCTGAATTAAGGCAATCTGCTTGCTACTGAATACTCCCAATGAAACCAGAAAATGAGGGAGTATCCCCAAAAGAAAATACTCGTTGCTCAGGCAAGGCACTACACAGAAAACTGCCCCTTGCATGGCCACCTTCTGATTTTGTGCTCAGGACAAAATTTCAATGCCAAATTCTGTGTTTAGCAGTTGTCTTCACTGCAGCGAGGCCAAACTAGAGATATGAAAAACTTTAAAAGATAAAATGGCTTAGTTAAGAAAGAGTGTCCTTTAGATGTTATTCTGGAATGGTAAATTTATGTGCCCAAACGATCAGCTGTCATCGTGTCTGCATCTGAGGCAAACAAGATATTTCAGAGGAAACCTGACCAGATCCGAGCAGAACTATTGGAGGGGCTCTAAGAAACTTTGTGTGATAACTTACACTCTTGCTCTCAGGCCCTGAGCTTAGCAAGAATATCCCATTTCTGCACCAGGTGCATATGTCAACTCCAAGTCTCCCAGGTAGAGATATACAACCTTTTTTCAAACAGGCACTTTACATAAATTTATCTTCAAGAACTACTACCAAAAGATGCAAAAAAATTGAAAGACCATTGTAAGTTGTTAATTTAGGACAGCACTATTCTGAGAGCATTTTTAGTGGTTGGTTGCTTTCCACTACTTGCTCCACTGAAGGGGGCTCATTGCTATTTCATCAGTCCCTGTGCTACCAGTAGCTGAAAGGGCACATGCAAAGATATATTCACTCCATGCAGCCTCTCTTTCTCTTAATTCTTTGGTAAACTTTAGCTTATGACCAACTTCAAAGATGGGAGTTAGAATATATGTATGTTTAGCTTGGCCATTCTTGTGGGTTTTTTTTGAATGATAAATTCTTTTTGAGTATGGCAGAGAAGGAAAGTGATCTAGGGCTATGTTCAAGGAGTATTTCAAGATGAGATGTTTCTACATAGGTATTCCCTGAAACATGTATCTTCCACTTTGAACACGGGGGAATGGCTGAAATTTTTGATGATTTTTTTTCTGCTGGTAATAAATTCAGTCACACAAAGCCTGTTCTAGGAACAAGGAGACTGTAAGCTGAGAAGATGATTATTTCCAATGGTAGTTTAAATTTTGCATAAAACAGAATAACACAGGGAAAGAGATTTTGGAGAGATTAGAAAATAGGTATTGCAAGAGGCTTTGAATGAAGATAAATGGAGTGGGGAAGAGAGCTATCTGGGAGACTGACAAGGATGCCAGAGGGGGATGGAAAACATGAGAGCTGGCCAAATCAAGTAACAAAGAAAGTGTGCCTCTGATGGTCCAAGGACTTTGTTAAGAGGCAGCCAAGGTCAGGGAGACCTGGAACAAAGGGACCCAGGGAAGACCCCTCCAAAGTGCTGACAAGGAGGGAGAGAGGTCAGTAAATGGAGACACTGCTGGGAGCTTTGTCTTGGACTCTGAAGTGAGGATCCAGATGATGTCTAAGTTATTTGGAGAGATGGAAGAAAACTGTTCTGAGGGGAGATGGTGAAAGAGGTTTCTTGAAAAAAACTGAGGAAGCAAATGGTTTTACCAGAAGGGCTCCTTGAAAATCCTGCCTTTTAGAAATAATCTGCAATGAAATGTTTCTCTCTCCTGGACTCCTACTGCCTTGGAAGCTCTCTGCAAACCAGCTGTGTCTCTTTACTTTCACACATTGTATGGTTCTTTTCCCCAACACACAGCAGAGGCAAAGACTGGAGGACAGGGCTTATCCCTCAGCCTCAGGTGGGTATTAATCACTCTGCGTGGCCCAGCTTGATGCCAATGGCAGATAAACACAACACATTTATCTGTGCTCAGCGAGACTGTTGGATATGACACTAATCTCTTTTGATTTAAAGTTCTTTACACTGTGGAGGAGGTGAGTGCATTTTGTCAAAACTAAGAAACACTCTGCATACTGAGGAAAACACTGGAGCATCTTAAAACAGGCAATCTTTATTTTTCCAAAACCTCCAGAGAGCTTGGAGCATTTTCCTGGGCCCTTTCCTAGCATCCTTCTAATTGCTAATTCCATTCCCCTACTTGGATATCTCTGAGCTACTGCCACTTCCTAATGTCCACACTTCTAGAGAAACTCTTGGGGTTTTTGCACAATTCCTGCAGAAACTAAGCTGAAGGAATATCTTCATGTATCTTGCAATAAGTCCATCATCTTGGTCAATACATATTTCCCTTGGTAAAAAACTTTTTCCTCCCCTCCTCTCACTTATCTCAATGGGTTTATTATTATCAAGGGATTGAAACACACTTTTCAACCTCTAATTAATTTTTGCACTTGATATGAGGCTGCTTGACAGCTTGTTGCATCAGTAAACACTTGAAAGCCAAGGAGCCTTGACCCAGACTAGGCCCATTGCCCCTTTTTTAAATGGTGGAGATCTATGTGATGTGCAAAGGGTTACCTAGAGAGAGGTCTTCTGGCTGACACAACCTCCTCCCTCAGTAAACACTGCAGAGGGTTAAATACATAATAAACCCAGTGGGGAAGGAGAGGGGAAGAGAGGGCTAGCCAAGCTGTTTCTTGTGCAGCAGTGCCAAACTGGTTATTTATAGCATCCTGGACCAGTGTCTGCCATTTTCCCTTTTCTCACTCCCTGTGAGGTGAGAGGCATTTTCACTTTCCCCTGCTCCCTCTCTCACAATTTTGGCAGCTCCTCTCCTTGAACTTGACCGAACACAGCCAACCTCAACACAGCTGTTTGATAAACAGAAACAGGGGCAGCAGGCCGGGCTTTGAAGAGGCTTTTGCAGAGCAATAACTGCAGGTTTGAATAATGGTGCACAGTTGACTGAAGGCTCCTCTCATTTGGAAGGACATCAGGCAAAAGCAAGAGTTCGTCAACTAATTAGCAAAAATGGAGAGAAGAAAGAAGCCAAGACAAACAGGGGCTTTTGAAATGGTGCTCACTTTGTGGCCTCTCTTGCAAACATTCAGTTATACACATGCACATGCACACACAGTAAAGGATTCGCCTCATATATGTGTTTAAGCAAGTTTGGTATCATGCTGAGACTTTGGAGGAGGCTCTTGGCAGATCCAGGCAGAAGAGAAAGCATGACACAGGTGAGAAAAATTGCTTTTTACACAGAATTCAGAACATTTCACCTGCATTTCTTCTTCCTTGTTTTGTTTCCCTATGTACAACTTACAGATACAAAATGGGGTAACAGTATTAGAGAAAATAAAATTTAAAAACATTCAAAGTTGGGAGAAAGTGAAAACAGTAGAAAAAGTATCTACTAATATTTGCAAAAACCTTGGAAATGCAAAACACAGCCAAGAAATTTACCAACCTAACTGCATGCACAAGTTACCATCTTCTGATGTGGCAAGTGTTTTAGAAAAGTAAACTCCTTCCAATGGGATGGACAGAGGGAAGAATTGTTATATTTTTTAAGTAAGTTTCTTTCTTTTACCCAGGCTTTTAGGCTTTTAGGATTGCATCAAGATGTGAAACAGGTTTAAGAGGAAAGGCTGGTGCTCTCAAAATGTATCAATACCTGCATTCTAAAGCTTCTGGGACATCTAACTCAAAGCTCAGTTCTAGTTTGCTAAATTAGCCTTTTGTGTTAGAGTCAGCCTTGGACATCTGGTAGTAAAGGAGTTTCATCCTTGCTTATTTAGACACCATCCCTTCAAGGGGAAAAGTATCTGATGAAACCCAAAGCTCACATTAAGACCTATCACCCCCAAAGCTTATGTTAAGCCATATCACCCTAATGCATGCTTGTTCCTACTCTTGTACATTGCCCACTCATGTTTTCAGTATCTCTGGAAGTGGATTTCCATTCTCCCCTTTATCGTGTTTCCCACTGATCTGGGAACCCCACACCCGAAGATTTGTCAGACTGTTTTTTTTCCTGTCCACCTGTAATTTTTTCACTGGAGGCGAGGAATGGAGTAATGAAGGACAATCTCATGACTACATATTTTCCTCAGCTTCTAACATAGGCAGGACTTTGAGGTTCCACAAGCAGCTAGAAGAATTGCCTTCTGTGAACTTGACGGGGATTAATTTTGCACAAGGTTTTTCTGAAAGCTTGTCAATGGTTTCTAAATTTCAGTGTCAGTGAGTGCCTCTGGCAATAGGTTAACAGGAGTGTCAAAGAGAGAAGGCTTATCTTTCTTCCACAGGCTGATGCAGTATGGTCATTCAGCCCCAGTTTCCACCTTCAGACCTGGCCTGGAGTTCTGGCTCCATCACCTGATCAGCCCCAGCCGTTGTGAAGGCGTTTGTTTCTGCTCTCACACTGGGTCATGCCAGGTCTGTAAGACCATGCCTATGAAGCAAACATTTAACCTGGGACCCAGGCTCCCCTCTGTATCGTGCTAAGTGCTTCCCTAGCTGAGGAAGTACAGAAACATGTTAGTGCACAGCAGGACCTGGAATCAGACTCTGCATGGATGAGAGCTTTGTGGCTAGGTTTTATTTGCTTCAAGCAGTGATATTTAAAGATGTGATCAGACCTTGAAAATGTTTGGCACCCAGTGGGATGATGGGAGACTTGCTCTGGCACTGTTTGAACTGGCAGGGAAAATGTAGCATCCACCATCTGCACCAGTGGCATGGTGCCAGGAAGGGTTTTTTTTGGGTGGTATATATGAGAAAGGCAAAGTTTCACCCCCTTCCAGGCCTCAGCATTGGATGTGGACACAGGCTGTGCTGACAGCAGGCAGCTTTTACTGGCACAACAGGTCATGCAGCCCAGGCCTAAACACTGGCAGAAAAGATCTGAATTAATGCCAGCAACAAAGATGGTTTTTTGGACAGTCATCTCAAAGGAAGGGAACTGGAGACCAGTGATTTGCTGAGCAGCCCTCAGATGCTAATCACTTTCAGCACCTCTAGGTATGAACTGGATTTAGCCTGTCAGTTTCTGAAGTAAAGCACTCCAAAACCCATTACCTCCTCTCTTCACAGTTCCACCCACAAAGGTCAGCTTGAGGTGCAACCCCACATGAGAGACCGAGCTCATGATATGCAAGAAGGGGCTGCCATTTCAGAGTCAGGACAAGTCTGATAGTGACATGTTCTTAGATTGTCTCCTCGGATTTGAGACTGGACTAGCAAAAAAGGTTATCTAGTAGTTTTATATCATTCCAGGATTTTTCCTGGGGACAAATTGTTTTATCCATTAGATGCTTGTCTGTGAAAACAAGCAAAACGAATGTGTCATTTCTTTATTTTCTATCTCTCTAATCCATCACTCACTGTAGTAGTATGGCAAATGTCTTTTCAGGCATTTGAAAAACCATTGTTGCAAATTTTGCAAAAGCAGCGTTCCCTTTCAGAGCAGGTGACATACAGTGCAGAATTTTCAGTGTGTTTTCTTCTTTGTCTTGGCACAAGAAAAACTTGACTCCAGGCACCTACAGAGGACTTGATATGCTTTCTTTGCAGTGCATAAAATAACAATCCTTTCAAAATTTTTTTTCAAGCTGTGCAGGACCTACTGCAAGATCCAGCTTCATTGTGAATCAGGGGAAATTATAATAAATAAACAAGGCAGTTGGGAAATTTGGCTGAAGAGAGGGAATTCCTTACCACAAGAATTGGATAGAGCTCTTAACAATTCCAAAATATGCTGCCCTTAGAGCCCTCTCAGCAGGGAAGCAAAGGTAGACACCTGGAGAATACTTCTCTAGAAAGGCGTGTTAGAGAACCTACAGGTGATTGTCACCTGTGAAGGACAAGTGTAAAAACCATCACCCATCCATAAGTCATGAGCTGGATATGTGGTATTCAGCACTGTCAAGAGCCCAGTCCAAGTGTGGTTCTCTGGTGGTTCAGAGTCACACAAATAGAAATCAGTCACAAATCTGTGAAAATATAATAAAAGGACTGTCTTCCTGTGTGATGTAGTAGCTGCAAGGCAGTGAGATCTCGGAGCCTTTCACCCTCAAAGGTTTTGGAACCAACGTGGTGCAGGCTTCTGCAGGGTCACAAGGATTGACAAATATACCTGAAATCACACCTGTGTTTGTGTCCTTTGAAATGGCTGAGATGGATGTCCTGGAGGTAGAGGTTTTAATGTGAATTAGTCTGACTGTGCGCAGCTCGGGAGCCTGCTGAGGAACATGGCAGGGACACGCTATCTCTTTCCATCCAATGGCATGACAAGTTCATCTGAAGAGGCTATAGAATGCTGCTACTGTTGGTAAGGAACACCAAAACTTGTGTCCATCACTGTTCCTGGAGGCTTAAGCTCCAGGATAAAATTCTTTGGTGTTTCTCTGCCTCCGCGTAGGTTATCTAAAACTGCCAAGTGGTAAAGTAACCATTTGTAGAGGACTGGAAGCATTTGCTGAATGCTGACTCATGGCTTCAGTCCCCTGTTGACAAACACACAACTCTGATTCCCGCTGTGTGAGATGAAAGGAGCAAAGAGATTTACACTGTGGCTACTTCTTTGACTGAGTCAACTAAATATTTGACTGAGTCAACTAAATATTTGACTGAGTCAACTAAATAATCTAGTACATCTGTGTCTTCTCCTGTGGATAAGCCTAAATCGTATTAATAAGCCATTATTTTTTGAGTAATCACAACCAGCTAGCATCTTCTGTCCCTCACTGACCTCTGTATGAACACTGATTTCAAATATATGCCCAAATCTTGTATAACGAACATGACTAGGCAGTCTTTTGATGTCATTCCTGGTTTATGTAGAGCACAGCACCTCAGCAATCCTTTATTGCTAATGATTCCTTAAAATGACCATGTGTGCATGCAATAAAAATATCACACAACACTGACAGCAATATGTTGGTAGTCCTGTCCCAAGGAATCTGACAGATGCTTTTATTTTTATATTTTTTTGTTTACATTGTGATTTAAAGAAAAAAAACAACCCTACCCCAAGCCCCAGTAATTGAAACAAAAAATATTCAATATTATAGGCAACTGCTCCAGTCATCTGGAGACATATGCAGCAACCCATTGAAACTCATGGAGTGGATGATGGAACAAAATGACTCACTTTGGAGCTTTGACCAGTCTCGCAGAGATAATGTCATTATTCAAACATGACCAGCACTTCTGTCTAGCAGATGAAGCCTGCGGCATTGGAGTCAGAAGGGCTGGGTTGCTCTCCCAGTTCTGGTGTTGGCTTGCTGCTGGATTCTGGACAAGTCCTTCTTCTCCATTTGGAAAGAAAAAGAAAAAGGAAAATAATAGCATGGGTATGGAGAGTTTGGAAATCATATAAAGTAAGAGGAGCTGAGTGTAACTGCTACAAAACAGTGTCTATGGAAGCACTGTGGTATGTTTGCATGGGCCCAGGCCCATGCGCGTGGGCACAGACGCAGGCTGACTGCCAGGGAAGGAACTTGCTCATTGCCTTAAATTGGGCCCAAGCTCTTGTCCACATGCATCTGCATAAGTAGGAACTGTAGATGATGCCCTAGGCTACAGTCCATCCCATCAAGAGTTATTCCAAGTTTAGTCTGTCCTAAACCCAAGCACAGGCATTTTAAGCTGAGTGCAGCCAACAGTGGGATAGAGCTATAAGCTACAGGGTCCTTAATTCTGTTCTCAAACTGCTCTTCACCCTATGGTTTGGACTAACTTCTTAGAGAATGCTGTCTCAGAACATCTGCAGGGGACTCCCTCGCACTGATGAGTTGAAGAAATTACAGAACCCAAGGGGAGAGTGTCTGTGTGGTGGGGGAGCAGATGAGTGACCCTGGCCAGCCTGGCACTTCCTCCAGGTCAGCACGGAGAATGTGGCTGGAGGGTGGGCTGGGGACCCACCAGCCGGGCTGTCAGTGGTCCTCGGCAGAAGGATCTGTGCATAGTGTCAGCTACCTTGCTCCACCATGGGGCTGCTGGATACAGAAACAGCCAGCCATAGGCTGGGTCATCCAACTGGCTGTTCAGCAGAGCCAGCTCTTGGAGCAGAGCTTTCCTCAGAGAACAGCCCTGGCTGGGGAAATTTATCTGATCTTTTTTTGCTCTGTATAAACACTGAACCTGTGTTTCAGTTGAAGGACTTGTTTCCCATTGGCTTTGTTCTATCTTGTGCTTTCCTACAGGAGTGACATTGCAAAAGGTACCTCTTTCTCCTTTCTCTTAAATGCCTTTCCAGATTTGCACCATCCCAGCCCTACAGGCAGGCTGCCTACTCATATTTAAAGACACAGTACACAGAAACCAGAATTACAGCTGTGCAGCCCACGCACTCATGTCTGCAGGACAAAAGTGCATCAGTGGAGTGCAGGAGGCAATGAACAACTTTTTTCCTTCCTTTTTTTTTCTTTCAGGTGTTATATGATGAAATGGAGATATGTAAGAACCACAGGAAGCATTTATTTTAAGTACAAGCTAATGCCATGAATGTTATTTGCATTAGATGACAGCCCAGTGTACCACAATATGAATAAGGAAAGGAAAAACTAGTGTTTTCTTGATGGGTAAATCTCTCTGTTGCTTTCTCAGGTTTCCTATCAATACCAATTTACATTCCCTTGCAGATCATTAAGGATGTCAATAGGTAATAGAGAACATCAGGGAGGGTTCAGAATTACAAGAGGGCTTGTGAGTAGATGCTGACATATTTCTGGGGGGCAGGAAGTGGGTGGGTGCAGGAGCTGAGAAAGGAGGTGTTGGTCTGGCTGATATGTATTTCCCTTGATGTATAGCTGGTAATTTAAGCCCATCAATGTGAAATCAGTTTTGATATAATGAAAACAATGCTCTCTTTGTTCAGCTGCAAAGGAAAGACAAGCAGGCAGGCAGAAGCAAAATATTCTAGCACAAATATCCTGCTGGTTATCAGGCAGATAGAGAGAATCAGGCAGAGGATAACCTCTGTTTCAAATGGTCAGTGTCCTGGCAAATATCAGCATGAGTAACTGGAGTTCATCAGCCTGTACTTACAACTGGCTACAGAATCCTCTACCCAGACATGGAGTGTTATCTTGAATTAAACTCTCAACCACCTGAGCACCTCAAGTGAAGTGTGATTAAGCGTCCTGCTGACCAGCTGCTCCTTTCAGCTGAGAGTGACCTGCTTCTCAGTAGTGGGTAAAAATCATTTCTATATAATGTAAAATTGGCATCCTGCCAGGAAATAACCATTCCCTCCTTTTGCCCAGTGTGTCACAGACCTGCTCATGGCATCTACGACTGGGAGGCTCAGTTGGTCTCATCTGAAAGTTGCTGCCTCCCAGACATGGTTCAGAAATATCAGCAGTTTGGTCATAAAATCCTAATCTCACTTCCCAGGATTTCAATGGGAGCTTGCTTGATTGTCTGCTCACACTTTGCTTCATCTTCACTCAGGCAATGCCTGCAGAAGGGATGTGGAGATCTCAAGCTGGAGATCTGTAAGGAACATGGAGTAGTTGAGCCAAGAGTGGCCACCAACTTTGCTACCTAGCCTACAGCAGGAGTAAATTTGGAAGGCCCAAAGGTACCTTCATGATGTCACAAAAAAAATCCTGGAATGTGACTTGGTTGTGTACAGGATAGGCAAGTGAAAAGTGGTCTCTCAAAAGATGTATCAAACAACAATCCCTTGTTCTCTCCCTACAAAGAAAAGACCACCCACAGAGAAAGAGAAGTCATCATTTTCATTAATCAGAGGGCTAGTTTAGTCTCTGCTGTTCAAATTGGATGACAATTTCTCCTGCATCCTAAATTACAGAGAGGATGTAACTTCTGGATTAACTGGGTTTTGACATCCCCACCCCATTGCTCACCCCTTCCCTCCTGGCAAGGATGACAGCAACAAGCACCACCCAACTCCTGCATTAAGGGTTATCCAATACAGGGAACTTTGGTGGCTGTGTGAACGTGGTTTCTCTGGTATGAGAGAAGAGGCCCATTTAGATTCAAGCCAGAGTCAACATGACTCATTGGCTCATACATCCTTCACTGCAGGGCTCAGGAGGTCACTGCAGGTTCAAGTCTCACACTGGGGCTTGGAATGGTACTTCACACTGTGGGGAAGGGAGGGGAGATGCTGAGCTCCTGGAGGTGCTTCCTATTGCAGGAGAGAGAGATTTTAATCTGAGATCCCTGCTGGCAACTCTTCCAAAAGTGAATTAATTACACCAGGGCAGATTCATCCCTGGTGGGGGTTCCTTTAACTTCAACGTGCCTGTCGTGGGGTTGATTCTATTGTTATTTTGGAGGAGCACCGTGTGCTATTTGTTTCTTTTTGTTGTTGTTGGTTTTGGGTTCTTTATTATTTTTTAGGGGTTTTTGGGTGACCTGGTCTTCTGGCTCATGTCCACTCTGGCAGCCAAACAGGTTCCAGCAGCCAAAGGTGTGTGTGTTTGCATGAGCCTTCCAGAGGTGCTGCACAAGCTTCTGGCCCGGCTAAATCATGACTTTGTTGCTTTGCAAACCTTTTCCTTTTACCTTTCTTCTAGGACTGGAGGAGAGGGGAAAAGGGTATATAGATCATCTGTCCCTCCTTTTCCCAGCCATGCAAATGTTTAACACAGAATAAGTGTTGGAAGAGCCACATCTGTGCCTCCTTCCCTGCAACTCTGGCTCTTCGCTGCTTTTCCATCACCAGTTCTAATTTTTACATTGCTTCCTTTTTCCAGAGAAATGCAGGAAGGTGCAGCAACTCGGGGGAAGCTGTTCCTGAACAGCTACAGGCTCAGCAGGGGACAAGGGCTCATCAGCTAGACCCTTCTCTTCTGTTGTTTCAAAGGTCTTGTTGAAGCTTGATTAAATGGTCTTTTGCAGAGCGATGACAGCTGAGAAATGCACAGAAAAGACGGAGAACTTTCTCAGCAAGCTCTGATGGTTTAAGCTCCTTTGTCTTGATGAAATGGAAGGAAGCCTTTCATCCCTCTAGATCAGTTCAGTTGGCAAGTTGGCAGTGAAACACAGTCAGCTTTGGGTGAAACCCAGGATTGTGTACAAGGAGGGATGAAAGTCCCAATTTCTGAGCAAAATGGTGACAAATTGAAAGGTAAAGGTGAATGTTAGAGTTGTCTTATCACAGCTGGGAGACTTCTGCTCTGGGAAAGGGGTCTCCATGGAGTTAATTCCAAAAGCTTTCCAGCACCTGGTCTTAGAGCATCATCTAAAAATGACAGAAAAGTGGGATCTCTTGGATTCTCTCTTTGTAGAAATATGCTGAAATATGAAACAACTTTCCTTACAGGCCCAACCTCTGGGTGTAGAGTAATCAGTAAAAAGTATCCAACCCTCAGCTTCTGCTGCTTCTCCCTCCCAAGTGGCCCCCTTTTTCTATCCTCTCAAAATAATCCCAGTGAGCTGCCTCCATGATCAATTTGAATTTTCTTCTTTACTCTTTTTGAAGCAAATGGGAGTTACCATTCACCCCGTTTGTCAGTTACCCACTAATAACATTGAATCTATCCACTGATCAAAATTGACAGAGGATGAAAAGAAGTATTGTGTTTCTACTATTATCGGGAAAATGGGCAACTAGGGTAGAGAGAAGAGAAACCTTCTGAAGGGAAAAGTTACAGCTGGGAAAACTTTTTAAACACCAGAAACATCAGAGAATATGTGAGAAACTATTACAGAAGAATGAAAGCATCGAAGAACTGCAAAACTCAGGGCAACATTGTGCCTCAGAATCCATGCTCAGTCATTTCTGCTCTTCACAGAACTGATAGTTTCTGAAGCAATTGCACAGCAGATTTGTCTGGCTGCTGCCTACCTGTCTCAATCCTCATTTTCCTCTTAAAAATTGTTGCAGGACCATGGGAACAGAAATTGTTCAAGAGAACAATCCAAGGGACTACCACTTTGGGAGAGACCTCATGGTATCTGGACAGCCAGTTCATTTTAAAGGGCAATGAAGTGGGTCAAAGCCTTCATTTGAATGGGGAGGAGTAAAGATGGGTCAAGCCAAGTTTGTTTGCATTAAGTTTGTCAGTGCCCACAGATGATGCTGACTGGAGATTTTTAGTCTCCCTTTTATGTCATTAGAGCTGAGGCCAGAGGTTAAACATGATGTTAGTGCAATAAGACCCATTGGCAGGATTTTGCCAGACCTGTTTTCCTGTCAGATTTGCCACAGGATGGACAAAGGAGGATCTTCAGTGAGGCTTGCTCTTACAGAGTTAATGTATTTTACAAGGAAAGTTGCCATCCCTCAAGGTTGTTTTATCTCTTAGTTACATGAATTCTAGGAAAGCAAAGATTCTTTCCAAGTAAGTTGCTGGTTTATCCAAGCGATGGTGTTACAGAAATTGTTGTGTAGGATCCAGGTCTTTCCAGGGTATAGTGAGTGTGTGTGGTGTTTAGATTTAGGCTGCATGCTGCCAAGCTACTGACTCCCGTTTTTCTTCCTTTTTTCCCACCCTCTCTCCCCTAAATCACAAGTCTAAGAAAAATAAATAAGAATAATAAATAAATAGATGAAAGTGGAAACATTCCCAAACCTGTTATCACAGAGGCAGTTTCTGTCCAGACCATGTCAGTTTCACGGCGAGGCTTGGAATTGTCAATTCTCATTACTTTCCAGCGTTGAGTGCAGGAGGAGAGAATTTCAATCTCTGCTTTCCAGAATCAAACCCTCTGTTTAATGTGGTAGGGAAAGTTGAGATGAAATATAGGTCTCAGGGGACTTTTCCTGTGTGAAAGCTTATTACAGCTGTAACAAAACCTTCTAATCGGAACGGATTCTGTTACATGCATGATATTCTGGTCTTGGGCAGGGTGGGGAGAAATGAGAAAAAGACGACAAAAAGCTTTAAAAGCAATTAAATGACAAATGCATTCATTCCTTGCCTCCTCCTCCTCACTGCCTGCATTTGCTGTTTACACAGAACATTTTCTCTTCTGCGTTTTCTGGGGAACATTTGTAGGAGTTTTGCTGGGTCAGGTTGTTGAACGACATTTTACATTTACAAATCTGGATTCACCTGAAGGAATGGAAAACTGTTTAGTGGTGTTTGAAATACAGAATCCATATTACCATAGCAAGAGAGCCTAATGGGCTATCTAAACACAATATTCAGTTACAGCTGAAGACAGGGAACCACTTAAAATGTGTCATGTTGTCCAATGTAATAATAAAGTTGTAGACAGAATAAACCCAAAGGCACAATCCCTGCCCAAAGCAAAATGTCTCTGGGCCTATGCTGGTTATGTAAATGGCTTCACTAAAGCAATTGAGAGAAATATTAGTGCCAGCCTCTAATGTAGACACATGCAAGTTGTTTTCCTCTGGTTTAGCTTCAATGAATTATATTGGCTATAAAAGAGACACAGAGAAAATGTGAGGGGAAAAAGAAAAAGATGTAAAAAGATAAGTGCCCTGCTATTCTGTGGTATGTCCACTGCATTGTTCTGCCTTTGTTTCTTGTTCCTTGGGATGGTCTAACAGGACAAATCCACCTCACTGATTCCTTTGGGCATTTTGGGCATGCTATGGGTGCTCTGCAGCAGGGTGGTTCACACATCAGAAATAACATCTCTTCTGTTTGGAGAGCATGGAAAGGAACAGCATCATCCAGGGACTCATTTTAAGACTTGGAGAAAAGAGATGTGAGACAGACCCTTGGGTTCTGTACACCTCCCTGACCATGATTTGCTGGATAAGGCTGGGTGCACTTTCACTTGACAGTAGTGAAGTATCTACATTTACTTGGACAAACACACTTCAGCACACAACACCAGTGATGTTAAACCCTGATAAACTGTAGGTAGATGGAGAGCAATTAAAAGATGCTTCTGTGCTCTTAAGATTTGGATTCCCACTGGACTCTATTCTTTTGTCTCCTGTAAGGTCTTCTGTATGGATCATCTCTTTTTCATATATCTACTAATTGGCATGAATTTGAGGAAAGATTAGGAAGCTCCATCTCCAAGGGCTACTGTGACACTACTAAAATAAAAGCAGCAAGTACCCTGGTGGTCAGAGGAAATCCTATAATGATGAAGATCCAGGAAAGAGATCAAAAATCATCTGATCCTCTCTGCTATTCATGTGAAACCCTGTCTGCATACTGGGGTTTGAAGGAAGCCATCTCATTTTCCTTCATCTCTCCCATGGAGAGTTCCCCTTTTTCTCTCCTCTACTTCCCCCTTATAAATAGAGGGTAGGGGTGGTAAAATTGGAAAGCTGCCTTTAAAGCTGCTGCATGCTGTGAAATGCAACTCAGATAATGAATGTTTCTAGCCCAGACAGAGCACTCTCTGAGGGATATTTTTATCTCCACAGTGCCAGAGATTAACTGTACATTTGTCTTAATGGTATCACCCCTTAGTGTTAATGGAAGCTATGTGTGTAAATCCCTGGCCATCCAAATGAGAATACACATTGAATGATCACAATAAATCAAAGTAAATGGAAGACCCCTGCAGAACAAATTCATCCCCAGAGCAACTCCTGAGGCTTTTAGGAAGCTTATGCCAAGCAGGCACAGCAAGAACAAACACGGTAGATCATGTCACCTGCTTTATGATTTCAAAGTACTCAAAATGATAATACTTCCAGTTCGAACACAGCAATTTACTCTTTTGAAATGATTTGCAAAGGAAAAACACCACCGATTTGGTAATTTTGGGATCTCTATAGCATTTGGAGAAATGGACGCAGTGGTTCTTTCCAGTCTACTTTCCTCTCAAAAATGAAAATGAAGGTCTAAAAAAAAGTGATGACTACTGGAAAAGGGAAAATACATTTATTTTCAACTGCTTAGACCTCTTTGGACTGATGAAATTTTGAGAAAATGGGTCTATTTAAAACACAAAAGCTATTACATTCTCAGCAACAACTCCAATTCGCTTTTCCAAGAAATACAGGCAAGAGAGACATAAAAGAATAAAGAGACAGAGTGTTCTTCTGTGTGTGAAGTAGAAACAAATATCACACTGTATAATATATTACTCTTTTGTGCTTCACTTAGGCACTATGGAAGTGAAAGACAGACAAATCATTGTCCTTTTTTAATTTGTAGATTTTTTTTTTAGGTCAGGAACAGTAATTTAAAGGATGCTGATGAAAACAGGGATGAGTATAAGACAAGAAAGGAGCTTCTTCTTCCAAAAGAGTCTGTAACTATGCATATGCAGAGACGACCTAGAATTATATTTCAGACTTCATCAGTAACTCTGTGTTTCTTGAAAAATACATTAATTCCTATTTTCCACATTTTCCAAGTAGAACAGCTTGAGCAGAAAATGAGAACAGGGAAGTTAAATAAATTTGCTGGTTTTCATTGTGAAATAGAGCAAAATGCAGAAGGGAAGACAGAGAAGGTTATTAACTAAAGAGTAGAAATATTAGTACTTATATTGTTGATGATGGCAGAGAAAATGTCCTCTTATTAAAAAATTACTCTGAAGTCCTTTTTCATTCTAACAATTCCCCTTCAGTCTTGCTATGCCACTTAGCTTTGAGGATTACTGTGCCTTATAGGTGACAGCAATGACAATCAACAGCTTCCTCTTAAAAAATTCCTCATTACAGCTTTGCAAGGAAGAAAGAAAAAAACCCATCTCCCAATGTCTCCATCCAAAGTCACTTGAATCTCATACATCAGATATAGCACAGACTATTAGGGAGTTAGGAAATCACCAGTCAATTACCTGGTCATTTTAAGAATACAGCATTTCTATGCTGGTTAAATCTCATCTGGAATAACGCATTAGGAAATAGAACTATGTGAAAAACAACAAAAAAACCCTCAAGCTATAACCCGCTATACAGTTTCCCTTTCCATCTCTAGAAGTGGATTAGAGATTTGCAGGCTGATGAATGTGAATCCCTCCCTCCCAAACATTAACTTTCCTTGTATGCGTACTTTTGTTCAAACACTTTTCTTTTGATGGATGGGAAGAGGACTTAGAAATAAATTTCCTAGTTTCATATCTAGGTTTTTGTTCAGCTGTCCTCCAATGTAAAATTAATTCTTTTTCTACTGACTGCTCTTCAGAAAGATTGTGGCCATTTTCCATCCCTGAAACTTCTCCATTCTTGTTTCTTTGAGATCTTCTATGAATTTGTGCTATTAAATCCCTTCTGTTTTGTGTAGAAATGGTTATGAATTTCCTGATTTATCTAGACAAATCCAGGCCACCAAGTGGCCCATGACTCCCTGATTCCTGAATAAAAGTAAAGTTGCTATCAAGAGCAAGAGGAAACTCTTTAGCACTTTCAAACAATACACCCTGGGTTATATCCCTGCAGAAGTGGAAAAGCCAATGAGTTATGATCTACATCTTAAACACAGCCATGTTGCAAACTGTTAAAATGTGACCCACTACTTTGAGTTAAATAGAATTATCTGGAACCAAAAGTATTTTGTTATTTTGTAGTTGTTTCCATCTTCTTTCTCTTCTCCCTGAGTGCAACCAAGACTGAAAGCTCAAGAGCCAACAGTCAAAGAGGGCAGTTCTTGGCCCAAGAGACAATCACGAAATGCTGAATTTGTTGTGAGACTAAATTTCTGACCTGTTTCTGCAGTGATGAGAGGATCATGTAAGTCAGCTAGGAATTTGACGGGAGCCTACATCTAAACAGAGAGAGGTTGTGCTGGAAATTCAGCTAGGCAAGTGCTGTTCGTGTCCATCCATTGAATCCAATAGTACTGAACTTTAAAAAATGGACTTACACAAAGCTCCTTTCTGAAAAACCCAAGACCTTGGGGACTTCGCTGGGGAAGTAAACAAATGGGGCTTTTTGTTTCCCTAGGAGGAGGGCATGCAGCTAAAAGGCAGCACTCCCATCCTGCCCTCCCCCTTTGAGCTGGCAGCCCCACCTGTTACGAGGCAGGAGTAATCAGAGAGATGAACGGCACAAGCGGTATTTTTACAGGATGAACCCACCAGGTCAGCTGGAGGCCTGCTGAAACCCAATATCGAGTTGTGGCTGCAGACAGGCACGATGTGAGGCTTGGGGGAGGAGGGTGCTGAAGGACGGGTGGAGGGAAAGCAGGGCAGTCCCAAAGGAGGCAGAACTTCACTTGGGAGACTTCTGTTTCACTTTGGTGCCCCTGAAAAATGAATAGTAGGGATTGTTGATTAAATGTGTGAGCCAGGGCTGGCTGCAGGGGGAGGATAAGGGGAAGCAGTGGGGCAGGAGCAGTAAGAACACCACTCACAGGAACAAAGAGCACATGTGTGTGCAGACATTGTGTGCCCAGTCCACAGGGGAAGAGGGTCACTCAGAGGTATCTATTTCGTTCATTCACCTGCTTCTCTCTCCTTTTGTGCGTAGTAAACAGAGAACCTTATCACTTCAGACTTCCCCTTCCTACTCTTCCTGGTACCACCAGCACTGGCCCAGCCCGTTTCTCCCAGGGAAGCCCATTGTACAACCATGACAGAGTTCCCCCTATGCCTCTCATGCAGAGTCAGAAACTTGCTGCTGAAGGGGCTGCTTGGGGAATAAACACCTGCAAGGAGCCACAGCTGTGGCGTGAGCTGCTCTCCTAATGCTCTGTTTAGGATTACAGCACTCCAGAGTATCACATTACCCCAGTGGCTGTACTGAAACCTGGTATTAATTCACATTAGCAAGGATCAGATTTAGCATGTTGGGAGGGGGAGGACTGTTATTATTGTTTCTAAAACTGCTGGAGCAAACTCCTAGGATTGGTCTTTCATTAATACTGGCAGTGGCCAGAGAAGTTTCTTTGTTCCTCCACACCCTTGGCTACTCACGGTCTCTGCTCTTGCATGAATGCCTCTAAACACAGCTGCTTGTTTCCATGATGGGGTTACTTGCTTATTTTTATTTTTGATGTACAAAGTTAGTAACTTTCAAAGCAATTTTCTGGATGTTGTGGAATTGTTCTGGATTGCAGTATAGGGTCTTCAAATACTGGGAGGAGAGTTACAGTGTGATGTGGGATCACCTTTTGTCCATGCCCATGATAGATTATCTGAAGACTGGAAAAAGGGAAGGAAGGTCTAAACAGTAAAAACAGTGACACTCAGATTTGTGCAAGGAGGACATGGAGTCTTCACTGCCAGGGAATTTTGGCATAACTATTCGGTTGATCTGATTTTGTCTTTGGGTAGGAACATCCTACACTCCCTTCAATATCCCTTTCAAACTGTTTTTTTTTTTATGCAGCCATTTTAAGTGTTAGGTGGAGTTACTTTTCTTCCTTCTTTTCCCTACCCACACCACCTCTTCTTTACTGAGCATTGCTGAGGCTGTTTCTGTCTGAGGAGCATTCCCCAGGCTTATGAGTGGCACCTAGAGAGCTGTGTTTCTTTGTTCCTGGAGGAATTAATGATACAATCATGGTGCTTTTCCAAACCATTTCGCATATGTATAATTGACCCCTGGTTTCAGGTGTTGTTTCTTGAAACCAAGGGAACATAATCATCAGTAGCAACAACCACTGTTCAGTACAGCCAGTGTTAAATATCACTGGAATGCCCATGTAGAGCCTTGGAACGGATATGAAAAAGGAAGTGAGAAAAGTACTTGACTTGAAGCCTTCAGAGGCTGCAAATCACAACCATGTTTTATAATTTTATTTACAGTTTCAGAGTTATCTTGAAATGTCATCATTATAGGCTGTGCTACCAAATTCAGAAAAGTATCAATGTTTAGCTAGAGAGGGGCAGACCAGAACAATAGAGCCAGGGACAAGTTGTGTGGTCTCATGCTGTAAACAGTGCCGGGGTGAAGAACGAGGACTAGCACATTATCTACTGACTACTGTGTGACATTTCATTGTGTAGAGCACAAAATACTTCTGGCATTTGTTAGAATGTCAGCCTTCTGCACAGAAATCTTCTACAGATGATGCAGATTGGTAAAGCCAATAGAGGACATCTGAATATTAGGTTTCACCTCCTATACAAATACAGGCCTTCAAATTTCAGCTTATTACATCTCTGTTGAGCTTGAATATTTTGTTCCAGAAAACCAGTCAGGGGATGGGAAATCAAGTGCTTTATGTGGTGCTTTATTCCACTTCAGCTGGTAAATTCCAATTCCCTTCCCCTGCTTCCCCAGTGTGATCCCATGCCATTCTGATGGGAACAATATGCACTGCAGAGGATAGTCCATCTTCAGAGATCTTACTGGCATCTCAGGATCAACACCCTGTAAGACTGACCATCCATCTTCTCTCATATATACCACAGTGCCCCTCTCAGATGGTAAACTTAGCAGGCATCTTTGTCATCGATGAGTTTGGGATCATATTTAGTGAGTTATAGTGCTGGACTGTCAGAGCCTTGTTCCCTCTAGTATCAGTAAAGTAGCTGCTCCTGTGTACCAGGGCAACTATTGTGGCCGGTCTGGATATAGCTCTCAATCTTTATTCCTCTGCTAGGTTTCCTGAGCCATATGTGGGTCTCCTGCTGATGCTGTGTTTTTAACATTATTGCTTTCTCCTCCTGTGCTCTGACACCCAAGTTTATTAAAGTTCATTTTTATTCACCTGGAAGAAACAAAAATGGAAAAAGAAAATCCTGTCTTCAACATACACGTTTTTCTGAGGGCTTTCATGATTACACTGTTGTGTGTGTAAGTTTAAGGCAAGGCTCTGCTGAACAGGTTTATCTCTTCAGCACGTTATCACTCTGGACAACATGATTTCATACAGGGTGGAACTAATGAGGTTCTGAGGGATTCACAATGCGGCTTCTCAAAAGCCAGTCTATCTGGGAAACTCAAGGTATTTCTGAGAAACTCTCAAGGTAATTAGGAAAATTAGGACTCCTGGAAAATCCAAGGAGTTAAAGAACTCTTGGGCTTTGCAGGTGTGTTCCTCTAACCTGTGTTTGGATATATAAAAAAATTCATACCTACCTCTCATCTCTGCAGATCTAGGAGTCTGAGTACAACAAGTGTTTGGAAGGCAAGGAAGAAGCAACACAAGAGGCTTAGTCATTAGCAGGGACTATTTTGTCTCAGCCAACATCAAACAGAACAGGGTGTTAAGCTGTCCTGCCTGTGGATCTCGATGTGTTTGTGAGAACTGAAAGCATCCCCATGGCAGGTGGGGAGGTTCTGCAGAGAGTGCTGAGGGAGCTTTTCTGACAAGACATAACCACAGCTCCAGTCGCTCCTGATCATTTAAGATGGCTTGGCATTTTCTACAAGAAGAATAGATGTCCAGTGTCTGGGTAGGATTCTTGTTAGATCAGTTACTTTGCTTCGGCTTGAGTTTTCTGCTTACACTGTCAGCAGCAGGCACATGCCTTTTGTCTTTCCTTTCCCAAGATTTTGCAAACATTGTGCTGTGAAACAGCTACTTCCACTCATCTCCACATTTCATCAGGTAGAAAATATCTCCCCGATATAGTTCGTGGCCGAATATGCTCAGAATGGAAGGTGTTGATGCATTATCTCATACAGAGAAATATTAAAAAAACAAACAAAAAGAAACTTTTCTAAAGACAGTACAGAAAGTAAGCTGCTGTAGAAAAGGGGAGGATCATCTAAAAATGAAAAACAGTCAAAGTAAAGTCAATTTGTTCTTTTCATCAGAATATACAGAATTGAGTAAGTTTCCTGACTCTGTCATTACAGCATAGAAAATCCAACATCTGTATAAGTGATGAAATTTCATAACCTCCCCCGTATAACCTTGCTTCATTTTGACACTTGTGACTTATGACAGGTTTAGAGGTCAACCCTGAAGCGTGAGTATTGTTTCAATCATGCTGCTCCCTCTCATGAATTACGTTAGCAAGGGCTTGGTCACAGTTATCTGTGCAACAAAGAAATATTGTAGTAGAAGTTGTAGCATGGTAGGATAGTTACTGTGGTGATGTAGTTAAAATGCCTGGGAGAGAGATTTTCATTGTTGAAAAGTCTACATAATAAAGTTTAATGTAGTCCATGGGACACATTTTTTTCTTAGGATTTATGAGTGGAGCTTGGTGAGTGCTGTGTATTTTGGTCTGATCACCAAAATGGAAAATCAGAAAGGAAAAAAAGGCTCAACCAACATGATAATCTTTTGAGGTTTAGGATGAAAGGAAAAGGTTGATTTTGGATCTGAATGAAATGTTTAACTGGACTGAAATTGAAAGACTTTTACACTAATTAGTTATTTAGATAATTTAGAAACTTTTAAAGTTTCTTGTTTTTAAATGCAATGCCTATTTTTAATTGCAAAGTTTGTTTTGAAAATACCTGAGAGATTTTGAAAGATGTCAACACTGATATGTTCTTTGGCCAAAATATTCATCACACTCTGCTCAGTTTGGTGATCTCTTTTAGTTCTACTCTAACACCGGCTTTTGGCACTCTAACTATTATTATTATTAATAATAACCATAATATCATCACCCAGCTGTGCTTAGAAGGCTTGGGCACCAGTCCCAGATCTGCTATGACAAATCTTTTCAGCTCTCTGGGCTTCTGTTTCACCTCCCACTCCTTGGCTCTCTTATCTAGTCAGATTTAAAGTCATAGGGTCAGAACTCTCATATATAGAGCCTCTTATGTATTCACCAACGCTTGCACTACTTCTTCTGCTGCAGTGGTATGAATGGTGGATTTTCTGCTCCTTCCTCTCTCATCGATCAGCCCATTATAGAGATTTTTGTGGTGTTTCAGCCTCCTAAGACAGCTAGCTCCATGAAAGAAGGGAAACTGAGGGAACAACAAGGAAATTATTTTTGTTTGCATTCTCTATGCAGAGCCCGAGTGGTTAGTTTGGGGACTGGGTGAAACTGAACTGTGTTTCTAAGAGCTGCAGCCAGTCTTCGCTTAGGTGTGATTAATTTCCATGTGAAACAAAGTAGTATACACCCCAAATATTTTTTGCATGGAAGAAGAGCAAGGATCTGAGGAGACTGAATGTAAATATGAAATAAAACTGAGAGATAAGGAATGAAAACTTGGTTTTTGTTTTTGTTTTTGTTTTTTTTTTTTTACCAAGGATACCTCTTTTGAGAGGCTTCATTTCATGATAACCTGTTACCAGCTAGAGGGAAGACCAAACGCACCTTTCTCTCCCTGCATTTTTAGCTATGTTGCTGTCTAGGAAGTAGATTTGGGGAATTGGATATGGGAGAAGGAACCATCAATAAACAAGGCACAAAGCATTGGAGCCAGTTTGAAAGCCAATTCTTGCAGTGGTGCTGATAGAAAACCACCACACTTTGGAGGCTAAATGCTGTGGAAAAAAAAAGTCTCAGAAAGGACTCAAAGAACCTATTTCATATTGTTTAATTTTCTTCTGCGTCTGGGCCACCAGGACTTTGTATGTCTTTAGTAAATGCATTAGAATAGCATCAAAGACACCTGGCTACTTCATTTTCTCTTTCTATAGTATTTAACTGCTTGGCAACATGATTGTGGAAGGGGTTTGGACCTGCTACATAATACATTTTGGAGCAGGATTCCTTAACAAGAACCTTCAAGAAGGTTGTGCAAAGCAAGAGAGTCTGTCTGGGCTTGATAGCAGGCAGCAGGGCTGATCTGCTCTGTATTTCTGGTCTTTTTTTCCTGACTGCACTTCCCAGAAAACAGGATTAAAAAGCTGGGAGTTTAGAAGCCAAACCACATGGAGCGCCCTTTTTTATGGTTTCTGATTTTTTGGTCATAACCATTTTTATGGTTATGACTAGATAGTGATGCACCTGCCAAACAAGCATAGCTGCACTGCTGCCCTCCCTACCCCACTTTCTACAGCCTCAAGACCTGGTTATCCACACTTCCATGAGTGACAGCATTGCTGAATGCATTTCCCAGCACATCAGAGAAACACCTCACCAGAGGAAGAGCAGCTGCTGGTAGCTCTGTTGACAGTGATGTGGAAACTGAGTCAGAAGCTACTTTTAGCATAGGACTACCTTCGTCAGCTTTCAGAACAAAGCATTTCTAACTGGGCCTTGGTTAAACCTCCTTCATTCATACTTAAGTCCAGACCTAAATCCTACTGCATAAGAGGGTGCTGGTTTCTTACCTCTCAAAATATTTCTCCCGGGACAGGTCACCAGGCCTGGCATCAAGAGGGTGATTTTTGAGCCTCAGAACACTCTTTTGTGGGTTTTGTGCTCAGAGTGGCTGCAACTTGCTACTGGTTCATTTCAACTACATCCACCGAACCGTAACTCACTACTGCATACAAGTTCAGCAGGAACATTCCCAAAACTCCCGTAGAAGAAATTTACGGTTGCTCAACGCTCTGTTACTGGCGGCCACAACTGTGTGTGCTCCACATGTCTTTGTAATCACTTAATGACTCATTTCCTTAATCTCTCATTTCCTATAGCCTTATTACAAGCAATTCATAAACCCAGATCCATAGCTGTTCTCTGGCTGGAGTCAGGAAACACTGAACTGACTGCATCTGGTTGGTTGGCTGACGTACCCCTCTCTATTCCCCTCTGAAACTTTCCACTGGACCCTGTCTTTTGCTGCAGTGACACCTACTGATGAGGTAAGAGTGTATTAACTACATTGTCCCTTGTTGCCAAACCCAGCCAGCAACCACTTCCTGGTACTAACCAGATGTTTCTGCTCTTTTGGAGCAAATTTCACACTACATGGGGAGAAGTTTTGCACAGTCTTGACTGTAGCACACCAGTGGCCAGAAGACCTGAACAGAGATCACTGCAGCAGGCGGAAATGGCACCTCATGTCCAGGCTTCTCATTCAGCCATCAACCAACTTATGGCCTTAGAAAGCAAACTCTGCAAGACAGCATCCCTGGGGATATTGTGTGGCACTGACTTAGGAAGCAGCCAAACAGCCAGCATGCCTTTGTTTTCCTCTGCAGATTCTTTTCTTTTTTTTTTAAGAAATAACTACTGCCAGGAAGTCATACTTGTGATACCTCCTTGTAACATCCTGTGGTGACTGGGAGAGAGGAATGACAGCCTGAACCCGATTGCTTGGTGCAGCCAGGACAAGGGTTTCTCTTTCAGGGAAGAAGTGTTTCCCTTTCAAACGTCGGTCTTTTCCCTATACAATTATTTGGAAAATTTCAGCTTCAGTTAAAAAAAAACAACCTGCAGCACCTCTAGAATAGATGAAATGGGGTCAATACTTCAGAAGGGCAAGAGGAGAGTCAAGGAAAGAATGAAGGAAATAAAGACATTTTCTCACTGGAGACCTTGACTGTAAGCCATTTTACCATGAAGGTTATCTGTTTTCCAATATACTTAAAATATTGATTCACACGGGAGAGAGTAATGAGCATAGGATAGGGTAGGATAGGGCAAGACAGGATGGGATAGGTTAGGAATTATCAAAACAATCCTCAATCTACCCCCTCCTCTGAGATTCTATCTAGCTTGCACTGCTGGTTAAATCTTAAATCTGAGGCCAGTGACCCAGAGCTGATGGAGAAGTGTTGTGAAACAGTGTTGTAAATTCTTGATCTCTGAGCCTGTCTGTGAAGGAAAGTGCTACAATAATTGCATGGAGGTTTTGGGACATAACAGGTCTGTACAAGAGAAGGGGTACTGAGGAGGTTCTCTCTCACACTGGAGAGTGGCTGTGTTTTAGCCACTGTTTTGTAGGATTGCTGTGCCTGAACATGAATTTCCCTTGTCATTTTAATGCAGAAGCAATGCATCTTCACCATCCATCTTCCGCTTCACCATCTCCACAACACAAATGGGGCAAGCACACTAAGAAACTAAATGATTTACCTAATGTATCAAAGGGGAGCTTCCTGAGATGTGACGAAGTAAAGCAGAATCTGCCCACAGCCTGCAGTAAGGCTTTTGCCAAACAGTGCTCTTAATAGAAAGGACCTCAGGTACTTATTAATAACTATTGACAGCACTATGTGAGGTACTTTGTGTTGTACCACCTCCTTCTGGATGGATTCTACTCACCTCTACTGCCCACTTTTCATGTAAGTTCAGGGTCTTCTGGGTAAGAATCTAAAATATCACTGTTTTGTTGCTGTGACTTCTCCTGTAGGACTCTCCAGAAAAGAGGCCCTATCTTGAAAATATAAGTCCTTCTGAGGATGGGAGGTGCTATGAAGAGAAAAATCATGGATGCAAATCCTTTCATCTTTGATGAAGCTCCATGGTGAAATGTTTTGGGTCAGCAGTTTGAAAAAGTCTTTAGCTTTTAAAGAAATTCTGTCATGGCTGATGGGGACATGAACAAGGGGCACTGAACCACAGGGTTTCCACAGAACCCACAAATATGAACAATGAGATCCTTCATAGATACAGGTTTGTCCCAAGTAAATCAGAGCTGACAGAGTTCAGGGGAAGAGAGAAATGTCCTCATGGTGGTGCAGACAGATAGACAGACAGTAGAGTGGCTTTGTAGTGTCTAATTTGTTAGAATAATGCAACAAGACAGATCACATAACATGAAAACCTTATCTAACTATTCCTGTAAACAACCTGACCTGGTGCTACAAAGAGCTCCAGTGCTGTCAGCTGAGAAACCACAGTGTTTGCACTGAGGTCTTGCAGTCCCCCAGCACAAGAAGCCATGGCATCACAGCAGATTATCTGTGATTTCCAGTTTTTGCAGGCACAGGAGGTCAGTGCCACAGCGCCTGCAGGGAATGTGACTTTTCAGCTGTCTTGCTCTCCCCAGTACACTTTGACCTTTGTGCAATCTAATATCAAAGAACCAATTATTCTCAACACTCATATATTTTCCTCCATAGACTCAATGCTGCATGGTTGCTGGGGGCAAGGCATCATGTTAATCAAGCCAATAATTCAAGGGAAGACAGCGGGGGACTGTCATGACCAAGAGCCTGGGGTTCCACTTCTGCCTCTCAGCCATGAATATGGACTCAGTCATGTCTGCTCCTTCCTTCCCTCTCCCACCAGTCTTTGCCATGGTCCTATCCTGGTGTAAGTTATATACAGGAATCAAATGAGATACACCAGTTTATGCCAGTATCTCTTGCCATACTCAAGTTTCCCTGTCACCTATGGGTCTCCTCTT
Source organism: Climacteris rufus (assembly GCA_013398175.1). NCBI lineage: Eukaryota > Metazoa > Chordata > Aves > Passeriformes > Climacteridae > Climacteris > Climacteris rufus. The sequence continues at coordinate 880,227 of VZRZ01002554.1, forward strand.
AATAGAGGCACTGCTGTCCAGTGCTTATTTATCTTTCCATTCCTCAACACCCAGAATTAGCTCTCCTCTGTCCTTGTGGCTGCAACAACTGGAGCCATTGGAAAAGTGACACTAAGAAAGGATCACTGCCTTGGTGGGACAAGAGAGAAAACAGGAGGTTGCAGTCCCACAGGACAGACCCATCTGAGTATCCCATTGCTCACTCAGTGTCGACAGACTCCTTTGACCTCACCTGCCACCACCACATATTCTGAGTGCACAGCATCGGGATCAATGAAAAATCAGAGACCCATCCAGGAAAGGATCTTGCTTCCAACAGCAGGCACAAGGAGCTGCCTATAATTTTCCCACCCAAAGGCATTAATGTGCAAGAAAATGCCTCAAATGTCACAAAATGCTGACAGCTTGGCTCACTGTGACCACCAAAATCCTGAAGCTAAGGAGTGAACATATTTCCCAGTTGTGCTGAACATTAACCCCAACCCAGGATGTGTGTGTGTGTGTGTATCTATCTATCTATCTATCTATCTATCTATATTTACCTGAGTCCAAATGTGTTAGAAATTCAGTTTCAAGTGCATGAAGACACTGACTTTTACAAGCTAATGTGGCATTGCAATATGTCCTCAGATAGAGTAAGATGAGGAGAACCCACCTTGTTAACTACTAGGAGGGAGATGTTTTACAGATATTTTATATGTTTTAATAGTGTTGTTGACTGTTCTGTCACGAAGTCTTAAGGTCTTTTAAAGTGGAAAGTGTATAGTGCTGAGTGAGTGTCTGGAAATTCATTCATTCCCGGCAGACAGGTAGGGCTAATTCTGACTAGCACAAAATTGATGGGGGTTGGAGAAAGAGGAAAAACACATAGAAGAAATAGAAGTTTATAGACTTACTGCACAGTTAAACCTGACAGGCAGGATTGTGCTTCAGCATAGTTTGTTTTCTTACAGGTGTTCCAGATTTCTTTGTTGCAAACTAAAAACATCTACAAAGGACCTGCAAGTTTCAAATCCCACTTGTACTGCATGGAGATGATGACTGCACTTTAAAAGGGCTCAGGATTATTCAGTGGCAAATCCTGGGGTGTAAAGCAGCTGAAATTTAGCCTTTATCACTATGGGTAATCAGTAGAAAAGGTTCAGTTCAGACTGCAAGAGTAAACACAGACAAGGCTGAAAGTACTCAAGGCTTCTTAAGGAGGAAAAGTATGAGGCAGGGATGTTGTTAGCTAAGACAAAACCATCATATTTTAGGAAAAATTACTAAATGCTCAGATTATAAAGCATTCAGACATGCATATGTGAGCAGTCTTCCTCTTAATAGCAGGATGCAAATGCTTTCTTTCTTTCTTTTTGTAAACAGAAGAGAAAATATCAACCTGAATAAGTTTGATTTTGAATGAATAAAAAGTCAATAATCCCCCTCTCAAAAGGGATTGCAAAATATGAGAACAGAATATGACAGCAGAAAAGCAAAATACTACAACTGAAATGCCTGGTTCTCTCCTTCAACATTTGAGTACTCAGTGAGTTAGAGCTGCTCTACACCAAAAGTATTACATACCAGTGCTCTTAAAAAAAGAAAAAAAAAAAAAGGAGAAAGTTAGATGCTGATGTGCCTTTTTTTTTTTGCAAATGGAGACCTGAAAAGATAGAAACCATATGCTTTATCTTCTTCATATATATTTGGTTTTTTAAAGGAAAGAAGCTACTGGAGAAATTGAAGAGGATGACTGTAGCAGCGCGCTTGGCAGAAGCTGCTGCTTTTGAGCTTCAGGTTTTGGTGGGAAGAAAGCCCAGGCAAAGCCCTCAGCCTTCTTCCAATATCTGAACTCTCTGCCTGAGCTGTGGTAAAATCCTGTACCCATATCTCAGATGCCATATATGGCTATGTCCTGGAAAGCTCTTCCCCACTGGTCACTTTGAACTATGCTGTTTCCCATTGGGTGTTTCCTGATCCCATCTCCCTTTAAAAGAGCCCTGCAGGGCTTCCTCCTGACTCTTTCTTCTGGGTTACTCAGCCACCTGGATAACTCTGGACCTTCACGAAGCAACATTGGACTCATAATAAACGGCTGTTATCCCGGATAAAGGCCCTCTGTCTAAGCCTTTTATTCTCGTCTGCGCTAGTACATTATGCCTGGGGAAACTCTTGTCCTAGAGGAGCCAGCAGAAACGGGTTATCTGCAGTAGCTAGAACTCTGTCCTTTGGGAGAGTTATACAACTCATCCTGGCAGGGATCCCACATGCATAAAAGCGCTGTCGCTACCTCGAGAGCATTCCGGGCTTTAGTGCTTTAGATGACCCCTGGTACCTAAGTGGAAGATGGAAGTTAAACTCCATCTAATCAAGACTCTATGGAATGTGTGTGTTGGGGAAGAAAAGAAGAGGGGAACTTTTTCTTACCAGGACACACATATTTGAGCAGCTCTGCATGGGAACTAACATTCCCATGGTGTGGCTGTGCTTGTGCAGGTCCTCTTGGGTAATAGGATCCTCCAGCCAATAAAGGCAATGGACTGCTGGTCCTGGCTGACACCACCTTATCTCTCTGGGTCCATGGCCTTGCTCCTCCAAGGACTGATGCATCTCTATGGAGTTATGGTCATATCTCCCCAGTCCCACCGTCACTGATGCTCCCCAGTCTCTAGCTTTATGATCTAACTCGTGCATGCATTGGGGCTCCTGCATGAATGAGTGTTTTGGTACATGGCTTGGCAGGCCAGAAAAGTTGGTCCTACATGATGTATATTGAAAGCCTTTAATTCCTACAGTTTTCTACATCAGTCTCATCCTTCTTTGTCTTTCATTAATTACACTTTATTAATTGTTTTGCTTTTCATTGGAGGCATAGGCGAGAAAAAAGCAAGTGAAGCACTCCCCAAGGAAGAAAAAGTGTCTCAAAGTAGCCCCATGAAATGGATCATTCCCAGATTTAGGAAGAGCCAGTGAGCACATCCTGGCAGGTGCTGAGAGTGCTGCAGGGGCCGAGTCTCTTCCATTTATTTTGCCTCCCAAGATCCTGTCTTCTGGCTGGATCAGTCCTTCAGACCATGTGAGAAGGAAACTGCTGAAAAGAGGAGGTGAGTGAGGGGGATGTGTTTCTTACTTTGCTTCAGAGGCAACTCCATAAATCTCCACACATTAAGGTCTTCCATATGCAGTTTTTCAATATCAGCCTGTCACTTCAAGCTGTCTGACGTGAACTGTTGGAAGGGTCTGCTGTCTTCTCCAAGGCTCATTCACATCCTACCCAGATGCCAGAAAAGTTTGAAAAAAAACCAGTGAAAAATGCAAAAGATGACAGTTGGGAGCATAGATGTTTTCCAGAGTTGCAACCTATTGACCCATTTTCATCAGGCTCAGTGGCCTAGACTATATATCAGGATCAGGGAACATCAACCAAAGAAGGAAAAAGTCTGAAAAAATAATCACTCTCCTGGTGTACTTAAAGCCACCAAATACTATCTTCCTCAGCTCTCCCAGATCTTCTTGTAGATCTACCATCCACCTAAGACTTGGAGATTTCTGACCCATTTCACAAAAAATGCTTTGGAGTTCAGCAGGGGACTGGCTTCTATTTATTTTCCTTTTTAGGGGGAAATATGTATGTATATGGGTTTATAAACAATTCTGTTCTTACCATTATATTTCTTATTATATCATGCTCAAGTGCAAAACTTACAGAAGCAGGCAGGAACAGAATGGGAGAAAAGCAACATTGAAAACCTGCAGTGGGCTTTGAGATCCACTCAAATCCTGGTGGCACAGATCACAGAAAATTTGCAAGTTTGCATCTGAAGCTCAACTTTGTAGCTGTTTCAGCTCTTTACGGGATGCAAAAAATTTCTAAGTCCTGGATCTTGGAATTGAGCATTAATTCTCTTTCTGGATCCGACTTCTTAGCTTGGGTTCATCTAAACTCTTGGCGATTAGGGGATGAGTTAGACCAATGAAGGTGTAAATACTTGATTATTTGGAAGTATTGGGCACCACCAAAAAAACTTATTTTTAAGTGGTTTTTTCCCAAACTTCTGAGTTTTTGGGAACAGATATTTAAAATTAATGTTGTAGGACCCATTGCCACAGATTACTTTAGGAATCAAACGCACAGGTGGATTAAAACCCAGATATATTTCAGGAGAACAATTCCATTGATAAATAATACAAGAGCCTAAAGCCAGCCTCCAGCTTGAAAGGTTCTTAAACAAATGATTGCTGAGAGGATATATAATGGGCAAATACTACCTTATATGTGACCTGATTTTAAGCTCTCCCTTTACCCATACGCTATGGGTCATATTGTTGAAAGCATGTCCTGATAGAGATGGCTCATCTCATATGAAACTCAGAGAAAAGTGAGGACAAAAAGTGAAGTATGTCTTCTTTTTTACCCTTTAGAGAAGCTTGATTCAAATAAGGAGCTAGTCAAGTTCACACTGGAAAGTTAGGAAAAAATCTAACTTCCTCCAAATAGCTGTATGTGGGGTTAGAAAAAAAACCCAAACAAACATGTCCTTTCTCAGGGTGTTGTGGTCTTGGTACTCCCATGGGACCATTGGTGTGATATTTGAGAACCTATAGCTGCTGCAGCTAAGATCCAGCTGTGAAAGTGATGATATGCAGTAGTGACTAGGAATAGCAGGGAACCACACTTCAGTGACCCAAATGCCTCTCACAGTCCTCTAAAATCTTTGTTGTTTGCCTACTACTACATTAACAGTCAGATATTTCCATTCAATACCGATGGGGTGTATCTGGGGTGGCACGCGGCTTGTACCTGGAGTTAGATGTATATTTCAAATTGATTTTTCTGGGACGATACAGGTTCTTTTGAGCTCTTCTCAGGCTTTGGCTTCTGCCAATTACTATCAGTTGGGAATTTTAACAAAGCAACCAAAAAAGTACTTTACTTTGCTCCAGTTTGCCTTGGCCTACCAACTGGTTCTACACAGAGTCAAATACAGCTGTCAAGCAATAATGTGTTTTGTTGGGTTTTTCTCTCTCTCCCTGATTATTCCTGGGCTGAAGCTGAACTGATAACCTCGGGGACTGTCTTTTTGGACTGGCTACAGACCAAGAATATAATTTCACGAAGAAGTGCTGAGGTTTCAGAAATAACATTTCACTGCAATGTGGAATGAAGCTGGCATGTTTTAAACACTGTTGAGGGACAGTGAGTTCCCCCAATGCCTCCTGCCCCTCACTGAATTCCCCACCTTTTTCCTGGGTTGCCAAGTACCAATCTGCCTTATGGAAAACATGAGTCCAGCTTGCTTCTTTCCTACTTATTTATAAAGTTTGGTGGTCCAGAAATTCATTGGACTGTGGGGCATAGTGAGTAAAATTACTTATTTTTTGCATGCCAGGACGGGTTACAGGAGCAACTATCCAGCACAACTTCCCTTTGACAATAGGGGTGAGACTTCTTGGGGCAGGGGCAGGAGCAGGAGCAGGAAATCTCCAGCTGAATTGCTCTGAGGCCTGGGTGTCCCTGTCAGCCCTAAAGCACCTCCTGTTTCCTCATGAAATCTTTGAGATGGTCCTCAAAATGCCCATTTCTTTTTTGGCAGGGGACAAAGTTGCAGCAGGCGGATAATCTGTGACTCCCCATCTTCCCTTCCTGGTGTCAAAAGGCACTAGGGAAAAGCTGAACATTGCAGAATTCCAGCCTAATCAGAGAGGCATGTTCCTGTCTTTGCTGACAGCTTCTCTATCCTCCCAACTATGGTGCAGCCAAAGTGGACACTGGGACTGCTGGAAAGCCAGGTGCTAAAGGCTTTCCATATCCATCTGGATGCATAGCAGAGTGGCTTGCATATGATGCAGATGATGATCTGCTCTCCATTAGTCTGCTTAGTGGATCTGTACAACAACAGTCAGCCTTGCGTGGTATTGCCACATTTCCAGACAAGTAAAAATGCAGCTCAAACTTTGAAGGTTTGTTTATAGCTCAAATTTTTCCTCAGTACATTTGTTCCTCTTCTTGTCTGCATGCAAATGCGTGTCAAGGGGGAAGAGAATGCTTCCTAAAAGAAATTTTAAATTTGTGGAATGGTGTCTGCTGTCTTATCTGACAGTACTTTCAATGGAGAAACCCAGGTCTAGACATCATGGTGTATGTGGGGGTGGGAGGTGAAGGAGAGGGAGAAAACAGAAAAAAATGCAATATTGTTCTTTGAGTGGCTGATTTCCTTCCTCTCAAATACCAAACAAAATTTTAATGATGAAACCTGCTAACAGCTGGGGCTAATTTGGAGGTTATTTTTATGGCAAGAGCAACAAGACAATAAAAGGTCAGTCCCAACTGCAGCTTAGTGCAAGCTAAGTTCATCCCAGTAGACCCTCTAAAATAGTCATGATCTGAACTCCTCCATCCCCATTGCGTCACCTCTGCCTGCTAGCTGTCTGTCATGGGGATGTGATCACACGCTGCATCCATCTCTCCTCCAAAGGATGCGGAGGCTGCTGTAGCTCTTTGCTTAGCAAATCACAAGGTAGGGCCAAGGCCTGCAGGGTTCACTTGGGGACTCTCTGGAAATGTCGTCAGTGCTTACATTCATATGTCATTGAATTCTCAAAACTTTTCCACTTTGCTGTTGGTTGGTCCCTGTCTATCAAGGGTCCTCCCCATCTATTGTGGAGAAAGACTGTTGTCCCAAGGTTTCTCAGGGTTCATGGGAGTCTAATAACTGTTTTTTTACTGCAGAATGCATGGCTCTCATTGCACAATAAGACAGAAAGCAGCTTGCTCCCAGGACTTGGAGGAGAGCTGGGCTGCAGGACCTGAGCTTGGGGGCTTGACAAGGATTGGGTTGTTAGGAAAGCCAGTTTTCTGGCCCCAACCCTGGTGCGTCCATCTCCCCCAAGGAACGCCCATGGTAAGTCATGGAGTGGAGCAGGAGTCTCACCAGCCATCAAGGGAGTCCCTCACCCCGAGATCCAACTTTGGCTGGGGAAGAAGGAACGTGACAGACACAAGCTTAGACTTCTGGCACTGCTTGGACTTTAAATAACCGCCATAGGCTGTTAAACCACAGCCACTGGCTCTGGGGATAGAGGCAGGCACCAGCCAAAGGGCAAAGAAAGCCTCCTTTCACGAGTGAGAACCAGCACCTCTCGTGACGCTGCCATATAAAATCATGCAGCACCTGTTAGATCTTTTCTCGCTCTGCTCTCAAGACGCAGGAACAGCTTGGTTCCATAAAAGCCCCGATGTGTTTGTTTTCATTCTGAAGAGCTAATCCAAACCCCTCTCTTCCCAAAGGACAGGGAAGGAGGGGCTGGAGGGGGTATTTTTATTTTTTTCCTTCTGCTGGGGAAACAGGTTGGAGCTGTTAAAATAATTGGCAGCAGTAGATTCCTGCAGGTTTTGGCTGCATTTTGAAATAGAGCGGTTTTCTTATTTTCCCTCTCTTCCCTTGTTTTTTGTCTTCTGATTTAGCCATAAAATTGCCACTTATTACATTAGCAGTTGCAGAAAGCAGGAGTTTTCCTCATTAGAGTGGCTCCTGCTCACAGGCTCTGGTAATATCATTTGGTTGGAAGGACTTTACCAAAAGGCTATAAAACCAGCTGAGGACTCACACGGCAGTGTCAGGAGGTTGCTTTCTTGGTTACTTTGGTAACACACAAGCAAAGCATCCCTCTCTTTTCAGGACAGGGAGATGGGTTTAGTTTTGTATCTACTTCCACCTCTGTCTTGTGAAGGAGTTTGTAAACAAGCAGCAGTGGAGGACACAGGAGGACAGGAAAGGGCCCACAACATGTGTCAGGTCCATCAGGGTTGTGGCTTTCAGGGCAACTCATCTGTGTGCATCCCTACCTGCGCCCTCCTGAAGACCATCAGGGGCCAGCAGCATGCAAGCCAGCACCTTTCCCAGTCCTCAGAGCACATATGTCATATACTGTAGACCCAAATGCTACCACCTAAGGCAGTCAGTGAGTGTCACCTCCCAGCTGGGACCAAACCCTTTCAGTGGTGGGCAAATGTCAGGGTGTATGGTCTTCAGGGCTCTGGAGCAGCACTGGTGGGCATCAGGGAGCACTCCCTGCCTGCTTACAGGCATAATCAGCCAGGCAGCTTAAAAAACTCTGCAGCTCACCAAATTGTACTTACATCCCTTTTACCTAGATTAGAGTCTCAGCAGAGACCCAATCTTCATGGGGTTTCCCCAGCAGGTCTATTGCTCTTTCTCTTAAATGCATTAAATTTGAAAGGGTGCTTCAGTCTTCAACAAATTGGAAGCTGTGTTACCACAGCAAATAAGATCATGTTCTCATTTAGCTGAGTCCTACTACATCCTCTCCCAACCTTACAGAATAATTCAGAAAAGAGGGGCAAGAAGGAGTCCTGCCCACATGTACTACCAGCCTGCTAAAACTCCTCTTGATGACATAAACATGCCTCACAAAGCTCAGGAAAAGGTCTGGAAGGTATTGTAACATTGCAACTCCTGCAAAGATGTGTCCTTATCAAAACTATCTGGTCAGGTACAGATTTTGACTCTTGGGGCACAATACATCTCCGGCAAAGTCAGAATTACTGGCATTTCTGCCTTGCTTTCACCTCCATGGACTTCAACCTGGCCGGTCAAACATATGCTGTATTGCAATTGAACAAGCCTTCCTCTGAAATGGACCTAAATTTTACTGTAAGAGCTGGGTACATCCACTTTGGGGCCAAACTTGGATAAAATGCTGTGTTCCTTAGCGGGGTTCCCTCCTCAGTGAGGCAACATGTGGCAAAGCCCAATAGTTGCAGGTGGCCAGAGCTACAAAGCCCAGAAATACATCTGCTTCATTCCTTGCTGTGAAATTCTAGGAAATGTCTCAATTTCTGAGAGTCCAGATTTAAAGAGCAGCTAGATACTCATCGTTAGAGATGGCACAGCATCTTCAGTGGCTGTGTTTGGAGCTAGAATACAACAAGCAGGCAAAGGACAGACACTTGGCTGTACACCCACAGTTTTCAGTCCTCTCTATCCCAAACTGGCAAAACACTGAAGCTTTCATTCTGATACTTCACCCAGCATGGCCATTGTAAACCTTTTGTTACAGCCACATCAGGAACAGTCCTCACAGCACCTCCATACAACCATCCAATAAATCTCCTAAAAACTAGGTTCTCAGCACAAAGACTCAGCAAAGGGTTCAGGAAGATTGTAGAATCCTCTGTCCTTTCCTTTGTCAGCTCCTCCTACCCTTCCCTGAACTTTACTTCTCTTTGGCAAGAAATGTCAGAAGTCAGTTCCATGACTTTATGGACAGATCTATATAAAACAGTGACTCAGTCTGCACTCACTTACTGGCAGCGATGTATCAGATGCAAACAACTTTAAAATGGTGAAACAGAAAAATTACAATTAAACAGAAAAAGAAAACATTCTGGGCCAAAACTTTGGGGTGTAAAATCTTCTGTATATGTCTGCAGTTTCTGCTATTTAATTTTAGAGATGGACCCAAAGAGTTTCTTTATGAGTCTCTTCTGCCTCAAATCCCAAATATTGACTTTAGAGAGGATTTTAAAGGATTTCTGTCTCTTTGTCCAGAACTCATTTCTACCTACTTTCTGTGTAAAGCTCTTATTAAAATAACAAGGTGGCAGAGGCTGGTAGTGTGGAGAAGGTGTAATCTATTCATGAGATATTTCTTTGCACCAAAATCACAGCTGCAAGCAGGAATCTTAGTTGAGGATGGTCAAGAAAGCTTCTTGCTTGAACACCTGGAGGATATTGTGCTGTTCATTGTCAAAAAATGCAATCATTTTTGGTCACTTTAAGTTACAAGTCTCAAGAAAGAAAACTGGTAATGATTTCAGATGCTTTATTCTCCTCCCAGAAATTAAAACCAGTGCCTGGACTGGTGCCTTGGAATTTATTTATCTTTTTTAAATTAAAACAACCACTTAAAAAAAAAAATAAAAAAAAAGAGAAAAAAAGAGCACCAGCTACTGGCTTTTACTTTAGCTACAGTTTTCTGGCATGCCATGCATCATGCCAGGATTTTTTTTTCCTGTTTTTTTTTTGTTGTTGTTGTTACATGGGAACTTGAGGGGCAAATTGGTGTGAGAAACTTTCCCAAATAATTTGTATAAACCACACCAAAACCCGACAAACTCAACCAGTCTGGAAAGGTCCGGGAGTGAGAGGAAGGCACATCTGCAGACAGGCTGGGGACATCAGCAGTTTTCAGCTGGCTGCCAGCAGCAGCAACGGCTTCTGCATTCCCTCAGGCAACAGGGAGTTGGATTTGGTGGTTCTGGAACTAGCAGAACACCTGGTCTGGGCAGCCTTTGGCTTCTTCATGTAGGATTTGAAGGGAGCCTGAGGAACTGGGGCACTTCTGCCTTGTGGGCAGTCTTGTGGGCACTTGACGGCTGTGGGCTGCCGGGGAAATCCCGGCCAGTGCCTCTCAGTACAGGCAGGTGTCCAAACCTTTGGGCCAGAGGGCAGGTGAGTCCTTGAAACTTTACTGCAAACACAGGAGAAATCCCCATGGAAGGCAGGACTCCAGAGGGAAGTGAAAAAACAAGATGGATCACTACAAGCATTTTCAGTGCCGTGAATCAGGAAGGAGCAGGCGCAGGGTTGGACAGCACAGCCTTCCTGTTAAAATGTAGCTTTTTGGTAGGGGGTGGGGGCACTCAGAAAAAGAGGCAACTCTCACTGAAGGCCTACTTCCTGCATGCCTTTGGACAACACAACACACTGCCCTCTACTCTGAGCTCCCATATCCCCATCACAGGAACAGCAGCATTTCATGCCAGCACTTGGTGTTATGGAAGAGCCTCCTTCAGGCTTGGGCAGGGTACCAAGTGCTTCCACCTGCCCCCACAGAGAGTTTGAAGCCTAAATACCCTCAACATCAGCCTCACAGGCACCATCATGTGTCTTTTCTCCCAACTGCAGGCTAGAGAGGGAACACGGTCCTACCTGTCCAGACCAACACAAGCCTCAGTTCACCACCTTTCTCTTGGAGGTTGTGTTACCTCAACATGAAGCTAAGTCTCTTTCCTGGCTGCCATTGCTTTCTCCCCCTTGTTCTTCCCAGTTCAGCTTGTTTTCTGTTCTCAGACATTTGCAGCAAATGTGTGTCTCTTGCTTTGTCCTGTAAACTCCGTGTGACCATGGGAACAGTTCCTGACCCAGCTGGCAGACTGTGTGCTCCTTTCATTAAACTTTGGCTCTCACCTCAACTGCATCTTTAGGCAACGTCCAGGTGAGCACAGCTGGGAAAACACTTTCATTTGCCTTGAGAATGCATTCAGCATTGGTTCCCAGCCTGCCTTTCGGGAAGTTTGGTCCCATGTATCTGCTAAAACAGCAACCCTTTGCCTACTCCACTGCGTCTCCTCAGATCAATCCCATTTACAACTGCCTCCCCAAATCCTTTTCTCAGGGCACACAACTGGAAAGAAACCAGAGGAGTCCTGCAAAATGGCTGGTGCAGGGAAATCCTTTAGCAAATTAGAGAAGGCCAGAATTTATGGTCAATGGTATTTTGTGAAGCCTGAGCTTCTTATTGAACCTGTCAGAGCATCTGAAATACTTTTGCCAGTCAAAAACAGTGGTGAATGGGGTCCTGGTTCCTGAATTTCTGCAGAAAACTTCAAAGCGGTTACATGGCTCGAAGGGCCACATGGATTCCACCTGTTTGTTAGTCCAGACAGGTGATTTAGTGCTCCTCAGACACCTCCCTCACACCAGCTCACAGACTGAGCAGGCAAACCTCACTGACTGTGGCCAGCACCCTTCTTTTGTGCTTGCACCTTCCTGAGACACTGAGGAGGAGCTATGGCCACTGATGCAGTGTAATCTCCTGCTGTCTCTGCCAGCTCACTCCAGTGGCACAGCCTCCATGCTGTTCCACCAGGGGAGGAATGTGGAGGGAGGCAGGAGGGCTTGCGATTCAGACTTGTATTATGGCTATATGGAGTGTTTGACAGAGGGGCAGAGCAGCCTTCCACCCTTTCTGAGAGCTGGAAGGAAAGCCAGGGAGCCCAACTGAGGGGATCAGCCTCAGGTCACCTTGCAATCCATCTCCACACTTCAGAGAAACCAGCCTCATCTGTGAATTTTCCCAAGTCCCTCTGTCATCCTTACCTCTGGAGTACCTGGTGGAGGTGGCCCATCGTGTCAAGAGGGCAGACTACTTGGGAATCATTGCTTTCTGGCTAAAGCATGCAAATCTTCCTTAAACGTGTGGGAGAGGAGGTGAGTTATATTCCTGGTCCTTTCAGCTGACTTGGAGTGTCCAGCTGAGAGCTGAAGTGAGTAAACTGGGTGGAAGATGACACAGAGAGAAGGGTTTTGACCAAGGAAATTAGTATCTCTTCCTGCTTCTGAAGGGTGCTGGCATTAGCCCAGAAGGAGGATCTGCAGCCTGAGAGGGTCTATGAGAGTCATCTTTTTAACCACTGTATGAGAGTTACTCTGAAATCAACTCTCACAGCTCCCCCCTGGGAGGATGGAGCAGCAAAGTGCTCTGTGCGTGTGCACGCACAGGCATGAACAGAGCGCACTGCAAAGTGTCAACGGTGTTCTGAAGAACATGGTTTAAGGCCATTCTGGGGATTTCCCAGCTCTGACAAAGAATTTAATTTCCCTCCACATAGTGGGAAAATTCAGGATGGGGTTGGTTGCTCAGGACAGTGAGCAGAGCAGCTACAGTGTGGAGACAGGGTCTTCTGCCATCAGCAGCCGCACTGGGTGCAGTCTCAGCAGGCATTTAGGCTCATGAAGAGCACTTGGGTTCCTGACTTCTAGGGATTTCACCACCATGAATCCAGTCCTGACAGAGCTGCTGCAGCCAGGCTTGCCTGCTTTATGTGCAGTAACAGCCCCCAAATCTCACACTAAAGGAAGGAGAGGGTGGCAGAAGGTCATCTCCGTGGCTTAAGCTGGGAATGCAAGAGCTATCACTGACACAGCAGATGGCAAGGCCAAGCTTGCCAGACCTCTACCCATTCCTAACAAAAAAGAAAATGTGCTTTTCAACTGAGAAATATTCCAGATTTACACTGAAAAAAAGCAGAAACAGAAAATATGTGGGGGAAGGGAGGGAGAGGAAAGCATGTGTGAAAGATAATTTGCCAGAAGAGAAAAAAAAAAAATTAAAAATCTCAAAGCATGAAATATCCTTGGCACAAATTCTGACAGTCCAGTTTCATTGGGTGAGTTCTGAAAAGAATTTCACTTGCTTTGCAGAGTGAAGATATCTTTGGAGAGAGCTTTGAAGTGAAGGTAATTCCCAGTTCACGCACTTTCCTGCAGTACCCCAGGACTGGGAGATCTCCGTGCAGCTCTCTGTCACCAGTGCCCTGTGTGACCTTCAGTAAGGAATTTAAATCACCTATGTCACAAGCTTAGTTGATATAATAGGTGATAACAGGATGAAAAAATGGTTTTGATTTAAAAGCCAAGATACAGTAAAAATATGTAGACTGGGGTTCATCTGAAACATTTCCAGTAAAGCATCAACAACAAAAAGCAGTTTGTTTTACTGGTAGGTCAAATATAGATGATCCAACTAGTCCAGAAAAAGCTCTTTTGTTTAATTTTCATGGCTTGAAACGGTGGAGAGAAAACTATTATCTCTATCTAAAAAAAATTAAATATAGATACATCTGTGTAATGTTTCAAAACAAAAACATGAATAATTTTTGAGATGTCAGACCAATTTACTTCTTAACCTAAGAAATTCAACATGAGTGATGCTAGTTGAAATTAATTAGTATTTTTGGAGGAAATTAATAAAAACATGTATATATTGGGAAGAATTCATCAGTGCAAAAAACGAACAGTATCTCCCAGCCTTGCAGGAGTTTGGGGATAGTTAAATCAGACACATGAAATCCACAGAAACTATGTGACAAGATGCCAGATAAGTGTCTCAGAAAGACAGGATTTGATTGTCATGGGCCTGTTCTCATGAAAAATAAAAGGCTTCAGTTTCTGTACAATTGTGTACAGACAAGACATGTGTTTTCACTGCATGGCACCAAGCCTGGAGTATATTTTTCGCTCCTGAATTACAAGGAAAATTTGGCATGAGGATGACCCACATAGCTAGAAGTGGGCAGATTTAATACAGATGCATGGGATATTCTCTCAAATTCAAAAACTTTCAGTGTCATAGCAGTTTTTCCTTTGACCTATCTACATAATACACTCATAGGGACCTTCTGAAATTGGGCTGGGATTTTTAGGTGTAATCACCATGGATTTACAAAGAAAAACAAATTTATCTTAGTGCCCTTCCACCTATGCCTGGGATTCTGCAGTAGCAGGGCGTTTCAACTACCATAGTCTGCAAGAGAAGACAAGGTTGAGCTGGACAAAGACAGGATTTTCTGCCTCTGCCTGTGATTAGAGCAGCTGTTGAGGTTTCCTCTTTGGGTGCTCTTTCACATGTGTTGTCTCCATTTCCTGTCTTTCAAGCCTGCAAAAGCAGGAGGGTGAAGATGCTTTTTCATCACAATCTTGTTCAGGGAATCTGTGGGAATTCAGAGAGATGAGGATGTAATTCTGCTTCTCATCAGCACCTGTACATCTGTGCAGCTCTTACAACCATTTGGAGTAGCCACCAGGCTTGGAGTGTGTCAGAAATGGAGGTTTTGAACTTCTCTCTGGTGGTCTTCCCTCTCCTGCCTTCAACACTGAGTCTCTCAGGGCCATTTACCAGCTCAGGTAGCCAGATTGCAGTCAGCCCATGACCAGCAGCACCACAACGCCCTGATGGCTCTTTTCCCTCACTTCTTGAAGACATGCTGCAGAGTGTTTGCACCAGCAGCCTTCATTGACTGTGGACCTTTGTTGGCAAACAGCCCACTCACCATCTTTCATGGTGACATAACCAGCACAGAGAATTAATGTTGCTCATTTAAAGAGGAGGTTGGCAGTCAGTACCAGGAACAGCCGTGCCTCTTTCAAGATTTAATCAAGGTCTACAAACAAACCAGAGGAAGAGACAACAGGCTTCACATAACAAGTAGACTAGTCTGACTCTGACATTCTCCTTCTGTATTCCCAAGGAAGTGCCTCCCCTCGGGGAAAGCAGACAGCACAGCTATGCAGTGTTAGAAGTATAATTTGAAGCTGTAAAATAGAGGAGCCTCCCTTTTGGTGCAGGTCTCTGGGTGATCTTTTCTTTTGAATGTCACCCAAAGCCACCACAGAGAGATGTATCCTTCGAGAGTTAAAAAAAAAAATCAAACCTGTCTCACTGAAGACAAAATTCTAATTCAATTTGTGCTCCAGACCTCACTATTAGTAGCATGAATCTGTCCTGTCCTATGAAGATTTCAAGGACAGCATGAAAAGTTTGCTTGTGTGCATTCAAAGCGGCCATGGGTGTGAAGTGTCACACGTATCTATGTATGTATATATATGTACACTCATACACATATATATATGTATATATATATATATACACAACAACTGTGATGGACTGAAAAATCAGGCCCTCAATATTTATAACTTTGGCTCATATCCCAAGCAAAGCACCCTAGTGCAGAAGCTCTATTTGTGGCAATGGGATCTACACACTCCATTTTAGTTCTAATCCTAGGCAAGCTGGCAGACATAAGGTTTTATGGGAAGTAGAACAACTAATCCGTGCTGAAGCACAGTGCAGAAAGTTTCCTAAGTATAGCATCCCCTCAGAAATATGAGGGCTCAAATTAACCCCCTAAATCCTGTTTATCAAAGTCAGCCAAGCCTAGGGATGGTAAATTGATTATGTGGTCAACTCCAGCAGATGAAGCACTTATGGGAGAGGGCTCTGAGGGAATTGTAGAAAAAGGACTGAATTAGCAAAAGTACTGACATGGAAATGTCCCCGAGCTCAAAGTCTGAGCAGAGTTCTGCTGAATCCACAGAATTTACACCAGAATTTGGAGAGACTTGCATCTTGCTTGGAGACCTTGATTGATTTGTGAAGAACAGAAAGATAAGTACCTGGCTGAAGCAGACCCTTGGGTTTTGCCTGAATGTGGATAATTATGATCCTGCAATGTTACTCATTGCCCCTTGGCAATATTGCCCAGTATGGGGTGTACTCTTTGTCCCCTAATATTCCCATCCAAATCCTTGGTTGTGATCAGCTCTGCTCTAGTTTCTGGGCTCTATTAAATAATAAAAGAGAGGTTTCATTCCACTCTGTAAGTACTGGCTTGGGGCCAGCTGCAGAGTGGGGGTCTGGTTACAAACTCGCCTAAACACAAAAGTATGGCCAGGTCCAAGCTTTATGTTTGGACACACCTCTCCAAGTCAAAGGGAAATTTCCAGTTGTCTGGATGCTGAGTCAGCAGAAACATTGGGAATTAGCACAGGGGTTGGTTTTTTTTTTTTTTTTTTTGTTTTGCTTCCCCTTTGAACCTTGAAACAGGCTCAAAAATTATTTTTTTTTTTGCAGTTTTTGTCAGTGTTTCTCATGTCTTCCCAGATGACATCTCTAACAGGAGATTGCCAAGTGCCCTGGGAGTTTTCTGTGACCCTGACAATTGGCCCAAAAAGGAGGGAACTGACACCTACCATGCTAATTTCATGTGAGATCCTGGAGGGACTGACAACCAAAGGTCTTTCTTACCAAAGTGCAACTCACAGAGTCAAAGGAGCAAAGAAGGCAGAGGAATGCAATGAAAACATCTGATGGAGAAGAGCTTTTGGTAAATATTTGTTTGCTGAACAATCAGCATTTGTGGGATTTTTTTTTCTTTAATGAGTAATTCTGGGAAAATGAATATTATCTAAAGGAATTTTTTTTTATAATGAAAACACAGATTTTGTCACACAAATTCAGTCTCATGAACCCTAAAGTAGAAACAGGTTCACCAACTTCTCCCTTTCTAATGCCCATGGAGTAAAGGAGAGACTATAGAACTGAGAGTTGAAAATTCAGTCCTTTTCACTACTGATGGCTGCCACAGGGACTTCTGCTTTTACAGCACTGATCCAAATCTGAAGGCCTGACTGGGGAACACCTATGGACTGACAAATACCCTCACTTATCCCCTGATTCTTCAGACGGAATGTCTGAGTGAAGACTGAGAGTAGTTCCAAATTCACCCAAGTAAGATTGATGCAATTTGAAAGTTAGGGAAAAGATATTTCAAACAAATTAAGGGTTTAATTTGGGGCTACAAAAAACAAACAACAACAACAACAACAACAAAAAAAACCAACAAAAACCAAAACAAAGTATACCATGCAGAAAGGTCTTCTTGAATCTGTTTATCAAGGATCCCTAACAAAACTCCTCATATCCCTGACCCTAAGATGTGAGGACCTAAGTATCTAGGACTGGTTGTAATATCCTCTAAGCTCAGACAACCAGATAAAAACGGTGATAAAACCAGATTTAGATTATTTTTGCCCTCTTTTTTTGTCCTACTTTTTTTTTGTGTGTAGGACTTTTCAAAAGAAAGTAGTGTCTCCACCATCCTGTGAAAGGAGGAGTAGTTGGGGCAAAAAACATAGTGAAGAATTTCCCAGGTCTCTAGTGGGATAGAAGTTCTGTGAACTACAGCCTGAACAGATTTCATATGCCCTCAGAAACCTATAAATGTTTTCAAAGAATATTTACTAGCAACCTTTTCAGTAACATTTGCCAAATTCATTTGAAAAGGGAAACAAAGTTTCTGTCAGAGGAGCAATTCCTAGCAAGGGAGCCACAAGCTCCTTTGAGCTGCCTTGGGGGAAAAAAAAAAAAAAGAAAAAAAAGGCAAGCAAGGAAAACGAAAAGGAGGAGGAGAGGGAAAGAGGGAAAAGCATCTGTAAACCATAGTCTGCAATTTTGGCTTTGGAGCTCAAGATAATAAGACCATGGACTGACAAATTCCAAGAGTTTTTTTCTATTTATATTAGCTTATATTTATTTGTTCAATATGTGAGGATGTGATTCCTTGCATTAATCATTACCTTGGTAGAGCTTTTCCTGCTTCCTTTCCAAGATAAAAAAAAAAGAAAAAAAAAAGCACACATAAAAAATTCATGTAGATTGTGGTATTACATGGAATAAGCCCCTCTTGTAGGAAAGGGCAGGACAAGTTGTCAGGACAGCCCTGTAGTCTAGGGTTTTATTTATATCATTGTTGCTGGGAGATTTACAAAAAGGCATGCAGATGCTCTCCTCATGGAAACAAACAGGCCGAGTTTGTGTCAGATTTCAGAGAAGGTCTGGATAAACCTCTCTGAGCCATGTCACCCTTGAACTCAGTCCTCCCCATGGAATACCCCAAATTTCCACTTTGGTTTCTGTTCAAGGGTAGGGTGTTTGAGACCCTGACTTTCCAGCCTGCCCTACAACAAGGCCATGCCCTGGCTCAGCTGCCTTCCCTACCTATCGCAGCTTCTCTGGAGATGCCCACTGGCCTAATGAGGTGTTTAGTGCCATATCAAGGTCCTAAGCTCTGGAGTAAAGTGGACCATATTCCGGTGTGTGTGGACACTGATCTCATTCAGACCTCAAAGTGTCATGGTATGGAAGTGTAACTGAGATTTGTAATTGGAATCAGTCCCCATTTCCTGAAGAAGTTGAACTTTCTGTGTTTAGTGCTGGAATTAATAAGTATGTCCACTCAGTGCAAACATGAGCAATTGTTTGCATCAGTTACCAGCAGCAGAGGAGGAAGGCAGCAGCTGGAGAGATGCCTTCCAGAAAGCTGTTAATGAAAATGGAAGGTGAAAATAAAGGTCCTATATTGGGATCCGTTTTCATACTGGTTGAGTTACAGCAGAGCCTTCAAAGAAAAGGAGACTCTGCTTTGCATCTAGAAAATGCTACAGGCCAGGAGTAGAATCAGGTTTGTATTAAATAGACAAGAGCAGCTGTGTGAGCTACCAACTTAAGGGTCAATGAGAAGATAGGATTCACCTGAGCTGGAGAAGATTCCTCTCCTGAACAAAACATAAAGCAACTGCAAGGAGAAAGAAAGGGAAAGAAATATGTGTGACTTGGTTTGCTGAAGAGAGAAGCTTTAAAAAATGCTTACAATGCTGTATAGGACTGCTAAAAGTTGCACCCCCAGTCTTCCCAGGCACTGAACCCTCATGCTCTCCTCCTATTCCTATGTATTTTATGTTTGCAAACAAACAATCTTTTCTGCACCATAAACATTCATCAACTGCCAGAATTGTAAGAAGGGAAGGTATTGTTTTCTGTACTTCTTTTGTGCTGATGGGTAAAGGTGGCTTAACTACTGATGATCTCTGGTATGTTTGGTGCAGGTGAAACTAGCACTACCTAAGCAATGAAGTCTTCCCTTCTTAGCAGAGACATACATTCTGGCCAGCATCACTTTGTTTAACCTACCAGCTTAAAATTCATTCTGCACTTTGAAGTGACTCATCCAAGTGGGAAACAGAAATCTCCAAGATACGCAGGCTTCTCCCAGCCCATGTTCACCACAACAGTCCTTCAGACACAGGGCAAGTTCAGGGCTGCATGACTCAAACAATCAGGTTTCCATCTCCTGCCTTGGGAGACTAGTCCACTTGTAGGAAAGTTTTCCTCAAGCTAATTTTTCCTTTGCTAAGTGTCAGCCCACTGCTCTTAATTCTCTGTGTCTTACGTTAGCCCCCCTCCACCCTGGACCTCCCTGAATGACTGATCTTTCTTCTTGGATGGTCTCCAGATATTTGCACATCATTATTTTTCTCTCTTGCTAAGAGGTTTTGTAGCCCATAGTAATGCTTTTGTGTCATAATGTTTTGGGTCTTGTGTTTATCTGAAGCTATTTTCTTGACTTCTTTTTAAGAAAAATAAGTCAGAAAATATAAAGGGAAATCAAAATCAACCAGAGTCCCTCAAGAGTCAGGATGCCATCTGCCAAAATGTCTTCCAGGGTGCTTTTATTTATGGCTGACTTTCAAAACTGCAAATGAAGCAGCATAATGGAAATATTGGCACCACCTTATCTTTTTTCTACACTAATGTAGAGACATGAACACATCAGGGATTCATGGGTGTGATACTTTGACCCTGTGGGAGCTCAGTTGGGAAGAAACAAACTTCCTTTTGTTGTAACTTTCTTTCCTAGAACTTCCTTGGGTTCATTAGTAATCATCCTTACAATTCTTTTATATGTCTAGAATGTTAGGCATCCCAAAGGATACTTATGTTCTGACACAGTATCCATTTGGTTTTATACTAGGAGCAGCAAGTGCTATAGCAGAGAAGTCCCACATCCCATTTAGCAAATATCATCTCCTCCAAACAGGAATATGCATTAACTAGAATAGGTGTAAAAAATTGTGACAGGGCCAACAAGGGAATGCCCAGGGAAATCTTTAAACACTTATGGTTAAACGGGGAATCACATTCTGGTAGTGACTTCTCTCCATTCCTTGCAAACAAGTTTGGATACCTAGTATTTTGGATACCTTGGATACCTTGAACTTCATATCTCCCTCATAGGCATGTAAAATTAGGGTAGAAAGAAACACTGAAATGTGAGAGTTGTACTTTAACTGTCCTCTGCAAAATGGGCAATTAACAGCAATGAGTTCTAAGAGGAGAAATATCTTACAAACATTCTGAAATGCTCATATACTTTGGACACCAAGGCCACAAAAGTAGCTGCATTGGATGGACTGGATTGTAGTTAATTTCCTCTTTTTTTTCTATGGGTCTTTTGACTTAAATCCTTTGCACCCAAAAGGTGGAATGCCCCTATGGAAGCACTCCATTCCTTCCATGGAGTGCATCGTGATGGCAATTTTACAACCAACACTGAAGCTCCACAGAAGCTCTAAAGCCTGGTGCTGCAACTACAGCTCCATGATTTCCAGCCCTGGTTTTGTGGATTTCTCCCAGTAGGAGCATAAATGGTGACTGCAATAAAATAGTTCACCTCTGACATAAGACAAGCCTCTTTTGGATATTTTTTAACAATCAGTGCCTTGGTTGGAAAACCCATAAAATAACCCACAAACTGAAAGGGACATCACTACTGTAGGAGGGATGGAGAGGTGGCAGTCAGATGTAAATTGGCTGGGATCTGAGAGTTAATGATGCTGATAACTTAGAATTTTCAGGAAGAAGGTTAATTTCTGTTCCTCCCCATTGGCTGCAGTGGCCATACCCATAGCACAAGGCTCCAGACCCAAGTGCTTAGACATTATCGCTTGCTGACTTCTTTTTTTTCTGCAACATATTGCATTCTTTCAAAACATCTGTTTGCACAGAGAGATGTGTTGAAAAGACTGTGGTTATTCGTTTAATCACATTTTGACATGGCATCACTGAGTGATTATATTAGCAAGGCTGATGAGTTTTCTTTACAAAGGGAAGCCCCATGGAACAACATGAAACAGGCATTGTTGTAATTTTGCTGGAACGAAAGAGGGGAAAAACTCAAACCCAAAAAAAGCCCTAGCTCACGGCATGTCTCCACCCAGCAACGAAAGGCAAGCCAGAGATCTCTGAACAAGTCCTAATTAAGGCAATAAGTTCACAGAGCCACAGGCAGTACGGGGGGACAGGCTGCCTGGTCTCAGAGTAGCATGGCTGTATTCATGTGCCTGGTGGGGTAAAACTCCATTATTCCTTTGGAACAGAACTGGCTTGGGCACAACACTGCATGAGTGTAACTGGACTTCTGTACTCCTATCAGATGGGGGGAGAGGCTGTGAGTCACATCATGATCCAGGCTTCAAGAAACCTGTGCTCTGCTCCAGGTCTGGAGGAATTTATTTGCTCTATGTAAAAAAAACCCCACAAGTCAGCTGTGTACTGTTCCAGCATGTATTCTGTAATTCAGTCTTCTCTCCCATACAGAGGTAAGCAGGGTGATCTGAGGCAAACCTCTGAAAGTCTTGTACTGTGAGGATCTTCCAGCTAAAAGCAACGTGAATGATTGTTATTAACAGCTTGTTTGATGGTATAATTGTTTATTCTTTGGGGTCTGCAGCCTTTTTGTGGACTCCAAGCTCTGCATCTCTAGGAAGCATGATTTCAGAGCATTTTCCTATCTTTACAGAGAAGGTCCAGAGAAACCCTTCTTTCTTTTTCTCTTTTCTTTTAGGTTGAAAAGAAAAACAGATTTAGAAGAGCTTTGTTTCTCTTGCTTTTACTGTGAATTTATTGCTCATGAAAGGAACTAGGCTGATAGCTCCAACAGCTTTGTTTCATCCTCAGAAGAGCAACTGCAGAGGAAGGCATTGGTGGATCCCCCAGGGCCGGGCTCCAGCACTCGTGCAGAGAGTCAGCAGATGCCCATCTTCACCACAAACTCAGCTCTCCTTCTGAGCTTGCAAGCTGGGCTCGGACAATCACGTCAGTGCTACGTGCTATGGCACAAACTGGATCCTCTCTCCTGCAGTTGTCACCAGGAGGGTTGAGGCAGGGAGGCAGTGTTTTATATGTGCTGATATCTTCTTTAAATCTAGTTCCTGGAGGGCAGATGGCCCTCCAGGGCCAAAATCTGAGACTCCAAGAAGTTAAGACCATCTTGAAAGCTTGTCCCCAGTTCAACCATAAGTCCTCAAATTCTTTTGTGTTCTCTTCTTCAGAAGGAGAAGTAAATATGCCCTCTCAGAGCATTTCAGGCTAAAAACTATGATTTGTATAGTGCTAGAAGCCTTTAGGAGATGGCTTCATAGCCATCCTGGAGTTTTATTTATCTGGTTTTCAGCAACAGATGAGTTTTCAGGAACAAGGATCATCTGAGATCACAAACTTGGAGCAGAATGTGTGTGCTTTCTTTCCTGTGGAGTACCCCATTTGTGGAAGGCACAATGAGCAGGAGGGATCCTGTGTGCACACAAGGGTGTCCCAGCAGCCTCCTGCTTCATGCAGCTGTGACAGCAGGGGAGCATCTGTGAGCTAGTGGACAGTGCTCATGACAAGAAAACCAACCTGCCTGTTCCTCTGGTCTGTGGGTCACACAGAGCTGTGACTATGCAGAGTTCCCTGTGGGGAGAGGAGCCGTGTAACTGAGCCAACATGTGCTGGCTCATGGGATCTATTAAAGCCATTTCTTTCCCTCTTTTCTTAGCATCCCAGTTCTTCCTCTGTCACATGCCTCAACAAAATGCTGTTTCATGCGTCAAAGTGGAGCAATTATTCTACACATATATTCATCTTCAAGGACAGCTTGAGTCACTTGAGATTTTCTCAAGGCTTGAGGTAGCAACTGATATGTCACAGAAGAGCTCCAGCTTGCAAATACAGCACTAGGCAAGTCAATGTACTTGCATCTCTTGGATGCATATCAGGAGCTCATGGCTTTGTGAGGCTTGGCTAAGGCTCCCAACCTCTCTCCCCGGGAATTCATCAGGATCTCTCTCCTATGTGTCTGCAAGTTTATATTTTGCTTTGGCCTCAGCATCCATACTGAAATCATACTTGATTTTTTTATAAATCAACCCCCTGTAGGTGAACGGATGAATCAGTAGGAAGCTAAGTGCATAATTTAACTCCTTGTCCTCCTCAGCTGTCAATCAGCTTTCTTCATTTCCAACGCAGAGTTCAGTTGTCTCCAGGTTTATTTTCATTTTATTTTTAGTGCCAATTAAATTTGGATTGCAGGTTTAAAAAAAGCAAAAATGGTACTGCTGAGGCTGGGAACCGGGAGTTATATTGTTGTTATCTGAGTCCAGCCAGAGGCACATGATACCAACTTTGCTATAGGCTCAAAAGGCCAAAAAACGAAAAGGGAGAGAAAACACAAGATACCTCCCAACTTGCCGTTTTCCTAACTTGTCTGTTTCTTTTTTTTTTGCTGTTTGGTTTTTTTTTTTTTTTTTTTTTTTTTTTTTTGGGGGGGGGGGGGGGCGTTCTCTCTGTGCTCTGGCACTTTGCAAGGTTTATTTAAATCAGCATATGTTTCCCCACATCTGTGTACCTTACCATATACATGCCAGTGCAGCATATGTTCACATCATTGGTCTGCTGTTTCTTTACATGCATGTGAATGTAATACTGGATGCATTAGACACAGAATAGAAAGGGGGGAATATGACCAAGCTACTCTTCTCTGGTATACCATGGAAGCAGTTAAAGGTGCTGAATAAGGTTTGGCCCAGCTGGGACATGTTCTACATGCACAAGATAAAGGTTAGCTCCAAACGACCTGCATGCAAAAGTTCCTGCTCATCTTTCTTTTAGCTGGTCAGATTTAGATTTACAAGTGGTCTTCCATTGGGTTAGAAGCTGCACAAGTCATAATAAGATGGTAATTCCTGGGCAAGAATTACCATCCAGACTAAAGATGGAGAGGGAAGAGATAATGTTAGAGGAACTCTAAAATCATCAGAAAGCTGATAGCCAAACAAAAGTTCCTGGCCACGTGTCCTAGCTTTTTATCACACAACCTTCTTTCTCAGGATACAAAACATGGATATGCTTTTTCAAGTGCACATGTGGGTCAGATGAAGGCAAGACACTCTCTTACAGACCTCACTGTGTGACCTGGACAATGTCAGGTCCCTGGTTGCTGCCAGCCAAAAGGATGATGTGAGCACTCCCTCATCTGCCCCAGTGCAGAGTCAGCCGGCACTGCTCAAGCAGCTGATCCAGGTGGTATGAGCTAATCCAGATGACTTTTGTTTGCAGCAGAGCTGACTGCCAGCAGAGCTGCAGGAGAGGTAATCTTTGGCTGGAGGGCTGTGCCAAGCATCTGCAAGCTGTAATGGCTTCAACCAGCACAGCCACTTGCTGGCTGAACATCTGCTCGTAGCTATTTATAAAGGATAATACATACATTGGCGTGGTCATGTGCCTGGCTGCACATGACATCAGGCTTCACTTGCTCCCTGAAACTGGGCTTGTCTTTCCCCTTCTTCCCTTTATTCTCCCCAGCCTTCATAGCCAGCTTTACTGTGGGAAAACCACTGCCTCAACTCAAGGTAGGGTGGGATAGAGTAAAGAGGGGAGCGAGGAGGGGCTTGTACTGGGCCATTTCTCACCCTGTTCTTTCTCTTCTCATGTGCTTCACGTGTACTCACATGGTCTTTTGTGAGACCATGGGCCAGGGGCAGGGAGAGTCTCAGATGGAGCTGATCACTGGAGCTGGGCTCTGTGGGAAGCTTTGTGTTTAGTTGCAGGATGCTCCTCTTAGGTAATTGCTCAAGCCCCAGCCAAGTCCCTATCTGCAGGGAGCTGCACTTCCAGTCCATAACACCTTGGCATTACACTGCTCTCATGAGTCAAACCATTGAGCAAGTCAAGATTGAAGAAACATGGAATGAATTATCTTTATAGATCAGCTTGTTCAAAAGCTCCAGCCTCCCTGACTTTTCCTTGCAGGATGTTTCCCTTTCAAAATGATGAAGATTATTAGGCCTGTGGGCAAGTCATGATGGCTCTCTTTAAAAAAGTCTGTGAGTGATGGACGACTTTTCTATGTCTTCCTCCACCTCCAAATAAATAATGGTATACTGTAACTTGTCTCCCTGGATCCTTTTTCCAGTCTTAGCTAGATCTCAAGGAAATCTATTTGCACTAGGAAAAAAGGCAAGTCTGGTCTGAGAAGACGAATCTAAAAAATAATGATAATAAAATATTATCTGTTACTGACTGGTCCTTCCAGATGGAATAATTGATCACAGTTGGGGTCCAAATCCTTCAAGAAAGAGTTAATCAGAACAGTGTCTTGGAACCTTGGGATATTTTGGAAGAAGATGACTGTTCATACAAGAAGGAGACTGGACGGGAGCTGGTTGCTGGATGGTAGCAACACATGGATTACATAGCATTAAGCTTGCATCACTCTTTCCATTACAAATCCTGAGCCCGTCTGGGCTCCAAACTATCAGCTTAAAGATGAGCAATATTTATTTTCAAATATTGTGCAAAATAGTTTGAGTCTTTTTGGAGTCCCAGGGTGATGGGGAGGGGGAAGGCAAAGCATGCTGGATGCTTTCCTCTTTTGCAGAGCATCCAAACTGTTTTGTTGCTGAAGTTCCAGACCAAAATGGGCTTAATTTTAAGCAAATATTTATTCTTTCTTCAGTCAGGAGGGGTGAGGCAGAAATAAAAGCATCAGTGTTTGACCTCTAGCAAGCAAGTTCAGGCTGTGCAAAAACTGCATGTGGTGGATAAACCAGACTCCAGATTGAAGCAGAGGGAGAAAGTGAAGGGAGTACTCTGTAGTGGCCTGGAGTTCAAACTAACAAACAGCAATATTATTTTGCAGGGGCTTTTAAAGGACACCTTCGGATGGTGCCTGGTCTTTGTACGGGGGCAGGAAATTACAGCTCCCCTTCCAAACCCACCATCTAATTCTGATGTTGTTAAACTGGACATAGTTTAAATGAGTCTCCCTTTGTCAGCAGGACAAGGAGTCAGTGGAAGTGGGAAGTTGACAGGCAGAGGAAGAGCGTGAAGGAAAGGAATTCCTTGCCCCTTCTATTTTCTTTCATAAGAGCAATTAATTACCCAGCAGCACCCAAGGAAGCTGATTAATCATTTGCAAGACAAATATTAAACCTATGATTACTTCTGAAGATTCAGGCTACTTTAGACTCTCCCGTGAGGACACCTACCTTCTAAGGAAGTGGTTGCTGATGCTAACTCGGACTTGGAGCTGTGTTACTCATGTTACTATCCTGCCTTTTAAAATACTCCATTGCCTTCTCATTTGGACATCCCATTTCATGCCACTGTTTGCTGTGAAAGACCAGGAGAAAAGCTGGTCCTACACACCACGGAGAACAAACTTTCTCTTGAAGCTGTTATGATTTATGAAGGTTTGCCATAGTTGGTATGGTTTGCATGCAAAAAGATCAAACCACAAGCTTATTTGAAATCGGTGGAGTGATCCCCATGTTCCTCTGAGTAATTGCTGCTTCTGATGACCAATTTGAGTAGGAGCAACAGGCAATATTCTTTCTCACTCTTATTCAATCCCTCTACTACCTGGTACTGTATAGCTGATGATTACTACTACAGATGGGTCCCCAAACCTGTGGAACCCATTGTGAACTCAAACATCTCAAGTTTTGTACTAACACCTGGCCCACTGCAGTGAGTAGCAACCTGATTTTTACTCAGACAACAGCTGAGCATCTACAGTTTACACAAGTATAATAGAAAACTGGTCAGGACCTCTATTTCTCCAACATGAGGAATGATCACTAGAGTAATGCACAATTTCTTTTTAAGTCAGGAGGCTTCTCTTTGATGTCAGGGTGGGATTATGGTCATTTTCCAAAGAGCCACAGAGAATTGGAAACACTGCCCAGCTTTGTATCCATTTCCCAGGAAAAATGGGACAATCTGAAGGCATTAGGCTTTGTTCAAGGTCACAAGGCCTAATCTGGTAGTCTGTACTTGCTCTTCTTACTAGCAGAGGCAGCATTAAGGCTTTTCACTTGAGTAAAATTCTTCACTGTCATTACACCCTGGACCTACACAAAAAATTCTGCTGTCAGACTCTGTTCACCTTTGGAAACTTTCTACAGACGAGGAGATTTGGATCACACCTACACAGCTGTCCACTGGAGCTTGATTCAAGTCCATCAGTTCAGATTTCAGTCTCAGCTGGGATATTATACCTCAGGCAGTCTTACACGTGGACAGCAGCAGATCTCACAGTCAGCAGCTGGCCTGTGCTAATCATTAGAATCTACTGACACAGACCTCAAGATAACTTCCTTTGCTGTTGTGATCTATCTGTTTGTAATGCAGCGATGATAAAAACAAAGGTATTGTCTTTTAGGGAACTTCTTGATGACAGTTCCTGCTCTTGATTGCATGATTCATGTGATCTCAGAAAGAAATGTAAATTAAATATATCAAAAGATAAATTTGTAAATAACAATATATTTTAGAGACTGTATTTATAGAGAAAGCACCCATTCCATTAAGAGAGGAAAAAGCCCTCATTAATTTCTGCCCTCTTTTCCACAAAAGTAAATTGTTTAGCTGTCTGCTTTCGTTTACTGAAATGCTTTCATTTACAGCAAAGATCACTGACATCGCAAGCCCCTTATCTATCTCTTTCTCCTTACAAACCCTAATACTCTTTTGTGCATTAAATACCATTTTATAACAGTAAAGGCACAACGTAGAGCTAGCAATTTTTTTTTTACCCAACCTTTCCATGGCACTGCATGTCCTTATTGCAGTTTGTACTACAGGACCACGGAATAGTAGACCCACGTATCTTTTTTGGTGGGGGGTTTGAGCTGGAGTGTTACAGTAGGCAGCTGACACAGGACAGATCTGCAGAAACTATAAAGTCACTGCAGTACTACTACATGCCACAGCATGGGTTTAACCTCTGAGCTCCCTGTAGGCTTTTGTTTGGTTTCTATCAGTTAGCAGGATTCATTTTGGGGCTTCAACTTGGATTCAGCAGACCAACTTTAATAAAACAGCTTTTTCCTCCTTGATTAGAGAAGCAAAGTGTATACAACACTTTGGATAAGATACTGTAGGACCACAGAGTTAAAAAAAGCCTCTGAATCTGGGGTATTTATCTTGTCAAAGGGAAGATTAATTACTCTAATTTATAGCTTAGGAACTGCTGCCTGTCTTTATGAGGCAGAGAAATGGTGACAGCATACAAGTGTACCTTGATACCACCTTCTTCTCACATACAGTGTGAGAAGGTATTTTTTGGAGGAGGTGGTGCTTTAGTTTTTATAAGAAAGAATATTTTGGAAGAATGTAGACTTGATTTTTTCCCTTTGAGATACCAGTAGCAGAATTCCAGTCTCTTTCTGAACAGTTTCTCATAACTCCACCAGGAAAGAACAATGTCCTTAAGGGGAATTTTTCCCCTTACAATTCCTTCTCCTTCCCTAGACCATCTTCTCTTCCAAGATGAGATGTCAGAAGCAAAATTTTTGGGGACACAGAGTTCAACACAGGATTCCAGCTTCTTATTTCTCGCCCCTGCAGGAGCTGGGACAACAGGCTGCAACATCCTGCAGTTAAAGAAAAATAAATGTGGGATCAGTGTTAAGATGGTCACATACTCTGTGTTACACAGACTACTGCCAGGATCTGCAAATATTTGTGTGATCAGGCTCCACAGGGTTTAGAGCAGTAAGGACTGAGTTGCTTTCCCACAACCCCCCTTTTCCCTCCCTCTCTATTACTCCTCCACCCCTGTTGTTTCCCAGTCCTCCCAGGTTTCAGGATAAGATACAAAAAAATTTATTATTCAGTCAAAACACTTGGGTGACCTTGGAGGTATAAATGTCTGGCCAAATGACATCCTAGCATTTGCTCAAGCACACCCTTCCCTATTTGACATATCCTGTAGATCCTGTGGGTTCCAGTTATGTTTTTAATATTATTATTTTCTCTTCTCTCCCCCTCCACCCTAGAGCAATTAAGTTAATTTTTTTCCCTTTCAAGGTTTGTGTCAATGAACAGTCAAAGAGTCAGACACGAACCTGCATAGAGGAACCGCTGGCAAAACCTTTGAATGCTGTGCATTTGTGTGAGAAGAGAAAATGTCAGGAGCAGTTAGCAAAAAATGAATAGCCCTGATCCAACTCTGTGACTCTTCTCCTGCCAAGTTCTCCAGTGCTCACTGGATGATCCAGCACAGCTCTGACAAGGCTCTCTGTTAAAGATTTCTTCCTCCTGTTTACCTGCTGTCCAGCTTAATTGGGAAACTTTGAGTTCAATAGGAAATTGTCAGCAAGCCTCCAGGTCATGCTAGCAACAGCAGGCTGGAGTCAAAACAAACCCAGGCCCACCACCACAACAAGGTGGTGGCCCTGATCCAGGAGAGACCAGGGAGGCAGGGCGAAAGTCACTGCTCTGAGCTTTTCTCTGAGCTGCACTGCCTGTTGGATATGGAGCTGTGCCTCCATACGGCAAGGACAGCACCTGGCACTGGGAAATGATGGAAGCAGACTCCCTGCTAGTGTGTAATGACTGCTTTCTTGTCTCCCTACCTGAAGCTGACTGTCACATCCATGGAGAGTTTCACCACTCTTCAGTCCCATTGCAGGAAACCAAGCACCTTTGCCAGTGTGTGTCTTGCCTCATCTGTAATATCCTTTTTTTGTTCATCTTCTCCCGTGATCTGAGTTTTACCAGTTGTTCCCAGCTAACTGGACCCAATGCCACCTGTGTACAGCTCAGCCTGCATTCAGCTGCCATTTCCTTCAACACCTGACAGCCCAGCTGCTGATTTACTAAAGTCAGCTAAAAGATGAGTTGTTTGGGAAGAAAGGACGTACATGTACATACACATTTTAGGTGACCTGATTGTCCTGGGTCTTTTTCAGACACTTGACAGTACATGCCTTTTATTTCTTTCAAGAGACTCATGCTGACCTACCACTCCAAAAAGGAGCATGTTGCTGATGTTTAGTTGGGATGGAGCAATGGCAGCCAAGTCAAGGTGTAACAAGGAGTTCACACATGGAAAGAAAGGTGCTGCTCAGTCTATGATAACCTTCTGGTGCAGGAGAAGACAAAGGTCACAAAATTTCCTTCTGTCTTCCACCCCCACTTGAATACTCCCTCTACTTACCTTTGTCACCTCGAGCCAGAGCTGCAGAGGGAGGCAGCAATAGCCAAGAGGCAGTGTTTTACCAGTGCCTTATAGAAAGTGCGACTCCTATGTTACAAAGCATTTAGGCACTCCAGGCTTACCTTGAGACTTGATTCAGTCTTCCAAGTTACCTCAGCTCCAGGGAATAAATTCAGTTTCTAAATTGGGTAACAGAGACACAGGGCTGAGCTTAACCCCTCACTTAATGGATATAAGGCAAAGTGCTCATGAGTCTGGGCTCAGATTTTGATTCTGAGATGTTCTCTCCTTCATCCTAAACCCTGCACAGCAAGGCAGAGCAAAGGTAGGAGAAGATCTGCAGTAAAGTGAAAGACTTATTATACATCACTTTTTAAAATACATTTCCTTTTTTATTCATTTTCCTTTCCCTCTCCTCCAGGTTGCAAGAACATTACGCCAGGCACAGCCCTGTGTGATATGTTTGGAGCATTCCTAATGCACTCCAGATCCCACAGCAACCTTAAAACACGCAGTGGGAGAATATTTTTAGTGGGGGGGAGTTTTCTAAGCTAGTCAGCAAAAGCAGGAGATCCAGTGGTTGCAAGGTGAAGTCAGAAGGTAAACTAGAAAATGAGCTGTGAGTTTGACTTTTAGCATGAGGATAATTATCCACTGCAAGAGATTCACTAAACACTTGGTGAAATCAAGGCAGGGAGTTGTCTTAAAATTTGCATGCTGGTTCAACCACAAAATTACAAGCATTAAAGTGGGAATTACTGAGTCTTTCTAGCCCATGACAGGGAACAGAACAATTAGAGGATTTTTTTTTCCCCTGGCTATAGAATGCATAAATATTCTTAAGAAATAAGAATAAAATACTAAAAAATGCAATATTTAAAAAGAAATCAGTTTAACGTAGCAATTCTAGAATATCTCTGGCTTTCTGAAAGCATAGGGGAGAGGCTATGACAAGGGATCTCAGACTAGGTCAAAAAATATGAATTTGGGAAGATGGAGAATTTGGAGTGGGGAGAGTGAATGGACTTCACTCAACTTCTTCAACTTCTGTATGAATTGTTCAACCTCTGTATGAATTGTTCATCTTTTCACTAAAATATCTAAAAAGATGTGAGCTTCTTTTCTGCT
>VZRZ01002554.1:912000-985278 GCA_013398175.1 Climacteris rufus
GGAAGGGAAGGGAAGGGAAGGGAAGGGAAGGGAAGGGAAGTATAATCCACAAAGAGTCTTGCAAGACCTTTTCATGTTAAACTTTACTTTTGTTTCACACAGATACACAGCAAAGGATTATCAAAGACTGGCAATTGAATAATCATTCAATTATTCCCTTCAGCACTCAGATTATATTCCTTTATGCCTTTCCCAGGAGCCATACTTTCTGGAGTTCTTTCTGAAGAGATCAAACTTCAGATCCATTCATTTATTCCAGCTCCTGCACGCCTGCTCTAATTTTGTGGGTTTGTACTTGCAGATGCTAATGCAGCTTTCCAGGGCTCATAGCCTGTCAGGGTGCATGGAAGTCAGCATGGTCTGACCTCGGGAGAGGAATGACTTTGTGTTGTTCAGTTCTGGGGCAGGAATTAGATCAGCTGCGCAGTAAGAATGCAAATTCCTCTGGGTTCTGCAGCAGCAGTGACTGTCTTTAGGAATGACTGTTATTACTGTCTAGTTTCTTGCCAGATAACTTGGCTGCACCTCCAGATTTCTGTAGGGGATAAGCTGAGGGTGTTCACACTGCTGTACCGGGAGTATCAGCTAGATTGCACCAAGATTAGCTCCAAAGTCTTCCCACAGACAAGTTATGTGGACAGACTGCATTTTTGACCTCAGGATCTCTCCTACACCTGAGTATAAACACAATCACTGTGCCCTTGAAGATGTCCTTCAAGAGGCCTCTTATACAGTCTCCTCAGATCTGAGGAATATGGTTCACCTGAAGTTCTACGCTGCATTGCATTTGGACCATTGCAAGCACACCATCCTCTACAGTACACTGTTTTGTAGCAAAACCCTGCACAAGTCCTTTAATGTCTGAGCTGAAGTCTTAAACCAGTCGCATCCACACTCCAAAGGTTTCAGGCCTGCTTGTAGAGCATCCACTAAATCCAGATCGGAGATAGGAGTGTGAATGATCAACACACCACTCCTTGCTTGAATATACCAAGAGACCACTGGGAAATTATTTCACGGCATAGATAGGAGGATGCAGAAAATCCATAGGGAACCAGGGAAGATGCCTGCTTACAGCTGTGCCACTACTGTGCCTTTGGACTGCCACAAAAAAAGACAACCTGTGGAGCTGACAGCAATCTCAGCATGTCCCACAGATTTAAAACAGCAATAACTTGCAGCGAGATAGTCAAGCTTTGTTTCAAGCTCAGGACAGTTGTGGGGAGCACTGAGCTTCTCAGAAACACAGAACTTTTTTTAATATAAGTTACAAAATCAAGGTGTGAAACTGAAAATCAGTGTGAATTGAAATTAATTTTCCTTAGGTGAACAGTAGAAGCTATCAGTTACCCTGGCAAATAGCCTTGCAAACAAAGCAATAATAATAATAATTGGAAAAAAAACCCAAAAACAACCAAACCAAACAAACAAAAAAAAACAAAACAGAGAAAATGGAGACAGCATGAGAAGAAAACAAACCCAGGGGATTGGATTTATAAAAGGCAGGCTGTGTGTGTCTGCAAGTGTGTCAAGTGCAGGAGCAGCCAAGAATGTGTTTCCCAGAGCAAAAGAAGAGCTAAGAAAAGTGGACATATTTTCTATCAGTATAGAGGGTCCTGACCAAAACCACAGCAAAGGTGAGGTATGATAAATCCCAAAAGGAGCAAATATGCACAAGCCCTAGAGCTGTTGTGACTGTACCAGAACAAGAGCTACAGACCCATTTTGGCAGTGACTGAAAGGAGGAACACGACTGTGTGTATGCTGTAGGTGCTGAAGGTTCTGTTTATGGCTCCATTTCAGAGCTACACTTTTGAGGTTCATTTGCAAAGGAAATGGTTACATTTGAATCCACCAAGGCACAGAGGAGATAGTGAAAAACAGGGAGTGGATGAAGCTGTTCTACAAACGAGTTCATGTGTCACCACCCTCCTAGGAGTGCTTGGCTTCCTACATTTTACTGGAAGTTATCCTCACAATGCCCTGATGAAGTAGAGAAGCATTTGTTGTGTTTTTACAGACAAACAAAGCATTGAGTAGATTCATTAATTACCCTGGGGAATTTCCTTTGTCGCTACCCACAAGTGTTTTCAACATGATGTTGGTTTCTGGCTGGCCCTGGTTTTACTTTGATCCATCAGACCATCTCCTTCAGCTTGCACTAGCCAAGAACTGGGATCTTACTTCATTGGGTTGCTGCAAGTTACTGGTGCAGTGAAGGGTTTATTACTGGATGTTAGCGGTTCGTTCTGTGAAATTCTGAGTAAGGGGAAGGAAATTCCAAACCAATTATGTAGCAGAGAAAAGGAGTAAAATTCATCAAAGAAACAAAGCCTTGTAAATTAATCACTCAACTGATGATTTTTATTCTCCACTCACATGGACAGGACCCTACGTGGCTAGAAGAAAAAAAATCCCAATAAAAAGCTTTGGTTTTGGCTACACAATGTCGACTGATTAAAGACCTTTTGCTGGGTTGTTAACCTTTTATTAGCATGAATCTAATAATAATAATATCTCCACAAGTATATTTACTTTGCTGATGCCAGAGGTCCTTCAGGCAACTTAATAAAATGCAGCTCAAAGAGTGCTTGATCATTAATAGGACAATGTGCTGAAATAAAACCGAGAGCAAGGCTGAACTAAAAGCCTAGGATCCTTCTCCAGTGCATGTAGGCTGATAATAAGCCAGATAAAATGTCTGTCCTCTTTTAGCAGAAGATTCAGAGCACTGTGTGTGTTGAACACAATTAATATGTTAGCTATTGGCATCTGCAAAATAAACATATCCATATAGCCCAGTTTTAGGCTTCTGAAAACAAGATGCTAATCTGTCTTTGTTCAGAACTCTCTAGCTCTGGGATTTATCATGAGACCAAGTCCACAAAAAGGAAAAAAGAAAACTAGATCCAAAGCTGTGGAAGGCATCAGAAAGGCTACCAAGTCTCTGGGTGGGCTTTGGTAAAACCTAGTTTTCTCTTGCCTTTCCCTCTTATTCCAGCACAAAAGAAAACCTTTGGCATAGGTTGCTTTTGAAGGCAATACAAGTTCCTTAATGACCCTGGAAGGTTTCTTCCAACAGCCCTGGAGACTGAAGGTGACATGTTGTTACTACATGACACAGAGAGAACATTTCCAGTTTCCATGTTCCCTCTTTTTCAACCCTCATTCACTGCTGTTTGCACTTATAACTACTGAAAAAATCCTGGTTAGAGAAAGAGTAGGAGCTGCATGGATTGAATTCTCAAGCTGCATCTCGTTGGCATCTGCTGCTGGACAAATGAAAGAAATGTCTGTATGCTGGACAAATGAAAGAAATGTCTGTATCCTAATGGTTTGTGCAGGATGTGTCATTTTTCTCCAATGCACCTTTTTTGCTGTGTCCATTGGGATGTGCTCCTGGTGGTCCATGTTGGTAACACAACCTGCTGTAGAAGTGTGTATCCAGAAAGAGCTCATTCAGAGGTAAAGGAGGTGGAGAAGGCAGTCTACATTTTCAGAAATGATGAAGAAGTGATGGAAAGGACATGCTGAAGAGTCAGACACTTTGTGGAGCTGAGTGGAAAGAAGGAAAAAGAACATTGCTCCTGTGGAGATTCAGTTCTGTCTTAACCTCCACCTGCTGTGGACATTCCCAGCTTGTCCTCCATTTCCCCTTGCCTTTTGGATCCTATCCCCATCCTCTGTGGGAAAGTGCTGGCAGCAGACAGCTGCTAGGGATCAGATCCAAGAAGTGGGTCCATGCTCAAAGCCAGATGTGTGGCAACAGAATGTGGATGAGGAGGCGAAGAGGAAAGAAGCTGGGAAGGATAACTTTGAACAGCTGGGAGACGGGAAGGGAGCTGTTTGTTATATGCCCATGACAAGTAATGGAAGGACAGGAACCCTCTAAAGCTAAGTTGTGACACCAGAAGAGCCTCCATGTGCTGCTGGGTTAGATGTGATGGCTGTCCAGGAGCTGGACAGGCACTTCACTCAAACCTCTTGTATTATATGTTGAAAAGGAGGGGGAAGTGGGAGGTGGCGTTTCATAAATGGCATTTTTCCAAAGCAGAAGAACAATACAAATCCATAAACATTCTCTTGTGCTGCCACAAACAGAGTTGCTAACTGGATCGTGTTCCTGATGCTTTAACGCTGTGGGGTGTGGAGCAGGGCAGAGGGACCACACAGCAGAAGTGCTTGTTCTGGACAGGCTGTTGGGGAATGTTGCTCAAACCCAAACCCATTTACCTCCACACTGATTTTCAGAAGTCATTTTTACAACGTCAGGGCAGAAATCACTGCTAAAACGTCCTCTCTGTACACCCAGTCAGATGTTTAGAGTGATGGAGTTTTAACAGCTTTCACTTGACACGAGGCTAATTATTTGAGGTTGCTGTCACACACAGAGATCCCACCATCAGGTTCAAAAAAAGCAATAAAAGAGGGGTTATTCTTCAATAAGTGAATTGATTCCTACTTAAATCATGTGTAATTGCAAAATAGCTGGTGAGCTTTTTTTATTAATTTCTCCATGGCTGCAAGAGTCCAAAGCTCCTAGCTCAAAAAGTACAAACTGTGCGTGGAAACACAGTACATGTAATTAGATTAGAGAATAGAAGGGATTATATCAAACTGTTCATGAGAACCAAATAAAAAGCTGAAATTTGGAAAAAGTAAAAATAAACACAATAAAAATTAAATCTAAATAGTAGCTGTAAATTGTTGACCATTTGGACAGTGCACAAATGCACAGTGGGGAATTGCTATATGAACTCTGGATGTAATAAGTCTGGGGCACACTGTATTGAGTATATATGCTAAGATGAAGCCAGGCTCTGCAGATATTTTAAGGTACAGGCACATGATGAAAAAGGGCAGTTAAGGCTGAAGTTTTTTGTCATCCTTCTAAACTACCTTAAGATTAGTGCTACGTAGACTATGTCTCTTTTGCACAGGATGTTTTATTTTAGCAATAATCTCAGCTCTCTCCCACCCCTTCACCTCTCTGGATCTCTGGGAATGAGAGAGGTTCTCACAGGAGTGCTTTCCTGTGACCCAATTATCTAAACAAATTAAAAAACGAAAAAGTGTCCCCACCTAAGTCATGTCATGCTAGCTCTAACTATTTTTTATCTTCCCTGAAAGGAGAAGCTAAAAATACATGTTGTTTGTTTGGGACTGATGATGAATGGACCATGGCTCCTGCTCTCAGGGGGTAAGAAACCACATCATAAATGAACTAAATATCACTGCATAAATTCCTGTCTTTAATACTATCAGCAGAAAATCTGTTGGTTGTTTTTAATTAATAAGAGATGTGCTTCTCTCCCCCCAAACACTATATGCACTTACCTATATAAGGCCTCTGTTTCGCAAAACAAACATGTATGAGGAGATGTCAGTTTTAGGGAAAAGTAACCTAAGTGCTTATAGGGGATCCAGGTCATGGCAAGGGACACTGGTATCAGTGTGTTGTACTTCATATCATTCAGTATATGTACGGAAGGAAGGAAGGCTGTTTGGTTTTTTTTCAGGTTTGTTTGTTGGTTTGTTTTTTTCTCTGCCTAGTGAATTGTCTCCCTGCCTTGGACACTTATGAAGAATAGCTGAACTGCATTTACCCCTATTGGTTCTTTATCCCACCCATTAGCTCTGGCTCCTGTTTGTAGTTTCTATCTCAAAACTTCAGAAACTAGACATGAAGACACAAAGTCCTCAGTACAGGGACTTTAGCAGCTGCTGTGGCTGTCACAAAAAAAAAAGGTATAGTAAAATTGAATATTACCAGATCACTCTGAAAATCTTGATTTGATTCCATATGAGATTTTGTATATTGCTATTTGCCTCTTGGCAAAATGAGATGTATTTCAGAGTCAATTCACAAGGAAGAGCATGAATGCCAGATATTCAGAACTCTCCTCGTCGT
This sequence comes from Climacteris rufus, assembly GCA_013398175.1. Taxonomy (NCBI): domain Eukaryota; kingdom Metazoa; phylum Chordata; class Aves; order Passeriformes; family Climacteridae; genus Climacteris; species Climacteris rufus. Next base: position 917,912 of record VZRZ01002554.1, read on the forward strand.
CTAATCCATTGTGTATTTAGAAAGTGTGATATATTGTGTTTGTTATTCCTTTTCAGATATACTTTTGAAAACTGTGGCATACCAGGCAGGAAGGGGTTGAAATGTCCTATAACTCTGGGTCTTGGTGGGCATCGTAGCCAATCCCCTGCCAGACTGTCAGTCAGACATCATCAGGTTGTTATTCATCAAAATTGTGGGTTGAAATAAACAAACAGACAGACAAGACTCTGAGTTCTGAGTTTGCAGAAGGGGATTTATAGAACTGTTCTGTAGTGATCTAGAAATAAAATATATTTTCTTATAACATCATTAATTTCCCCCATTTTATAAAAATTATTCCCCCTCACTGCAGAACAGTTAGTACTATAGTTTTCCCTGGAAACAAGCAACATTCAAATCAAGTCTTTGTTTAACCACCAACCACTCTGAACTCCATCAGCTCCTTCACCCCACCTGCCTTTTTCATCTTCCCTGTGGAAAAACTTTCACATTAGCCAAAAGAAGTTTTTTCCTTTCTTTTCATATGTCAACATAAGGAATTAAGTGCAACAGGGAGACTTTGCCGTGTTAAAGGTCAGTTGCATAAGTTCTCTTAAATGGCAATTAAATGATTCTATGACAAACAGGATGCACTTGGAGTGAAGACATCAGCTCCGACCTTGGGACCTGGGAGAGTCTGGGAAAGAAAAAAAAACAGTTTGGGAAAATAAACATAACACCCAAAACTGTATTCATCTGCTGATGAATCAGCAGAGAAACTCTATCATTTTCGCTCTGCCTCTAGGGAAATGCAAAATGTAGTAACACTTTAATTTCTTGCTCAGAAAACCTGGGTGTCTTAAGACAGCTATTCATCCTACAATGCTAGAAACAACCTGTTAAATTGCTCAGTGCCAGCCTGTGAGCAATCAGGCATTTCAGTAGTTTGAGGGTAGAAATGTCATATTAAGGCTACATCTGGTCAATGATACACAGGTCTGTGGTATAAGTCTGCGACAGGTGATGCATGATTACAGAGTGCTCTGAGAATGAGAGAAGAAAGGGCAACACTTCCTGGGAGGAAGCCTGGCCAGTAGCTGGACAGAAGCCTCAAAGGGGAGTATTCAGGCACACACGACAGCCCCATTAAGAAAACTGGTCCAAACCACAGCCTCTTGCAGGGTACACTCATTACCCACCCACCCCATCCAATTGTCCTGCGTGTATCTCAATGGGAGACTAATTAGCCAGAGGGTTCATCTAATGCTGAACTTTGTTCCTGTATAGGTTTCTGCTGAAGCCTGAGACCTTCAGGTCTATTGGACACCATCAGAGAAGGTCAAGTTCTTCATGTGGAAAGGGCCACAGTGGGCAGTAGGGTGGATGCATAAGGACCAGGTGTCCTAGATGTCTCATATTTTCAACCTGGCAAAACAATGCACAAGGCAAAGCAAACATGAGTTGGAGGACACCAAAGAAGGTTTCAGTTAGACCAGACATAACCTGGTTAACTGCAAAAATCTGAAAAATGTCAGCAAGCCAACTGTTTTTCTGATAAACAATGAGATGTTGATCTGGCTTTAAAACTCACTGGGCAAAATATGATGAGGAAAGGAAGGAAGCAATAAAAAGCACCGTGAATAAGGCTGGGAAAAAAAAAAAAAAAAACATGCCTGCCAGCTAGTTCAAGATCTAGAAGAGCTGGAGTGGATTTCAGTGGGAAGAAATATAAGTAAAAATTATTCTCTTGAGAGCCATTTTCCTGAGAAAGTTTGTGAGCTATATAGACATATTGATTGGCAGTGGAAAGCAAGGAAATGCAATACAGTTTGGTCTGGGGTGCGTCTCCTTTGGAGATAGTTCTGAGTTTGGGATAAGAATAGGACAGAAAGCAGTGAGGGCAAAGTAGGTTCAGTTGAGAAAAAAAAAATTACAGACGAAGAATTCCTTGGTTTTCAGTGCTCCTCCCTGAAAAAAAAAATCTTAAATTAAAAAAGATTGTCCTTTATGAAGGGCAAGGAAGACTTGAGGACAACTCAACAAACTGGATCGGAAAGTGCCAACAGCTTGGGATGTAGGACATCGTAGTGCACTGAGAAAATTAACTGAGGGATGAGAGGGGGAGACTGAGAATACAGAGGGAAAGATGCAATCCAGGCCTGGACTCTCCACTCTGTCTCTCCTCTCCAAGTCTTTCCTTGCCAGTGAGAGGTGATTTTGGAAAATATGAAGAATGGGATGGGGAGGCTAAATTCACTTGGCAACATCCAATTTCAGGGGCTAGAAAAAAGAACTGAAGAGGATCCAGAGGCTGAGTTCCTGACCTCAAGGAGAATCCTGAGGGATATTTAAGCCACATTAATTCCAGCAGGCAGCAGGACATCCTGGCAGGAGATGCTGCAGGGAGGGAAAACTGAAGTGAAGGGAAATGCTCTTGTCTGAGCTAGGGCTGATTAATGCCTTAGGAACCAAGGGTCTAGTCTCTTGTTTCAGAGTGCTCAGTTATTCACCAGTCTGTCCATGGCAACAGGTGAAAAAAAGGCAGTAGACAACAACAGTAGGATCCTTCAAGGAAAACTCAAGACTTTGCATTAATCACCAATTCCAGAGTTTCAAGGAATAATGTGTAAAAACTCTGCTGTGTTCCCTTCCCTCTGGTCTTATTTTTTAGGTCCCAGCTTGAGAACAGAAACAGAAAAAAAACTTCTTTAGAGAAGATCTTTTCCCTATGTTTTTCACAAAAACTCCACATTCCTAGTTCAGTAGCAGAGCTGGGAGACTCTGCATGCAAACCTCGTGACTGAGCAGAACCAAGCCCACAGATGATAATGGTGACACGGCACATCAGACAATGCTTTGGTCTTGACACCTGGCTCTGCACTTGAGCCCTTTGACTGACTGGAGCACCCTGGCAACAGCAAATGTGCAACTGAGGCTCCATACTCTGGGGATCTCAGTCCACAGTCAAGATTCTGTGGCACAAGACTTCAGATTCTGCCTGGGATGAAGGATATGAGGACCCAGCAGGAATAACACCACACTCAGCTTTCTGTGACACCGTTCATCAAAAACACCCTAGAATGAATGTAAGACTCACTTTATTTTGGCCAGGGAGAAACAATGTTTATCTGCTCTAGACAGAAGCTGAAGCACTGAAGAAGAGCACAGCATCCTACTAGAACAGAACTGAGTTTGAGTCAGAAGAGTCAGCAGAGCTGGAATCTAACCAGGACACTGGCATTTGCACCAGAGCTGCAATCAAATTACCAGAGAATTTCTAAAGACCAGAGCTGGTCAGGAGCTCAGATTTATATCTATCAACCCACAACAGCCTTGAATACCAGGCAAGGGTGTTGGCTGACAGTTGATTCAGGGAATAAAAATGCCACCTTTGGTTACATTGCCTATAGCAACCAGGCAATGCTCCATAGGTCTCCCACCCAAGCAGCCATCCAGTTTTCTTTATGGGCTCTGATAGGATTAAAAGATCTGAGGATAAGAGTAAATGTGTCCTCTGAGTAATATTGGTGAAGTGGTGGAATTCGTGGACCTAAAGTGTGGGGAGTAGTGCTTTGTATCTGAAATGATTGGGCTATCCAAAAAATAAAATTGAACAAGTTTCAGGGATAAGGCTTTCTTCAGATCTGAGAGAGATTCTGCAGCCTCTGGACTAGTTAAAGTCTCAGAACAAGAAATGGAAATTCCTGTTTTAATTATTTTCTCGTCAGTAGTTTTAAATAGCATGTGTTTCGGAATGGCAAGTGCTAGCTTTAAAAATTACAGTCATAGCCTAAGTTTCACAGTTATGGGATAAGGAGGATTTAGAGGGAGAGACTATTTGTTCTGAGACAGCTGTGAGATCATCACTAACTCTGTGCATACTTAAATAATCTTCTTGGGTGAATTAGTTAATAATCTCTGCTTCATTAATGATTTTTTACTGCCCAGCACCAGTGTCAGACAGAAAAACTCACTGTACAGATCAGAAACTGAGGTAAGGGGCAAATCAAAGTAGCATTTTCCAGGGCTGCCTGAAAAAATGAAAGTATGAGCATTTATTTTGGAGAACGACTTCTCTTCTTAGTAGAGTTATTGCTCTCCTGTAAGACCTCAGCCTGTGAGATGCTGCAGTTTCTCCTGAGTCTATAAAATGGTCACAACAGCAGAACAAGAATTATCTCTCTGTAAGAGGGAGAGAGAGTACTGTATTTACTGTATTTGCTGATACACATCAAGAGAAGAGAAGTGCAGTGTGGGAAGAAAAAGAAAGAGGCGGCTTTGTTCTTGCAGCAGTTTGCTCAACAAAGCCCAGACTGTTTCAGTGATAGTGGATGCTGCGTGTTTATTCTGAAAATTTATGGTTTAATTAATTTTGGGGTGAGATAGCGAACATGGTTCAGTGCCAGATCAGGTGAAATATGATACTAGCATTTCAAGAATTTAAGCATCTGAGGGAGTTGACTGAATGGCACCTGAAATCCAATAAAAGTCAGCACAATGGGAAGCCCTGGTATCTTAAAGGAAGATCTTTGGAGATGTAAAATATATCTAGCAGGGTGGCAGTGAGGAGGGGAGTGGGCTAGATTCATCCAGCAGCTAGATTCATCAGTGCCTGCTGAAAACATGCTGTTTTTTCCCTTGCCTGCAGTTCTGCAACTAAGAGCATGATTCAGGGAAAAACTTTAGAAAAGCACAAAACCCATAGAGCACAAAAGCCACCAAGACACTACTTTGCTGGACAAAATGTTTAAAGGAAAAAAAAAAATAAATTTGAAGCTCTTTTTTATTTGCCTTCTCGCTTGAGAAGGTCATATTCAGTCATTGTTCATAACTTCCTTTCTTCTGTCAGGAAGGCTGGGAACATAACTGGCTTTTTATTTTAAAATATGGATCTATACTTTTAAAGGCCAGACCTTCAGCCAGGGAATACCAGAATCCTGAGGTTTACCCAACTATTGACAGGCTGATTCTCACATCCCTTGTGCAAGTAACACTGTATTAATATATTTTGGGTTCATAAAAAAATAATATATTTATGAACATGGCAATATTTCACAGCTGAAGCACTCTGTGGTTTCCACAGTTGTATTGGAGCATCTCACAGTACTTGCTGTACATCTTCAGAACAAGGAAGTATATTTCTCACTGTTAATTAATGAGGAACCATATCACAGGACACAGAGGATTTGAATAGTAAAAATAAAGACTGTATCCTATGTCTTCTGTGGTGTAAGTTACTGCTCTCAATACTGCACAGTTCTTTCATTTGGCAGAGCATGAAGAACCTGCAGGGATGGTGCTGACACAGGAACTACATCCTGAGTCAAGACCCCCATCTTTTGCAGTGTGAATGTAGAGGAGCCAAGAGCAGGAATTTAAATCGCTTTCCAGAAATGCTCAGCTCTCCAGAGGAAAGTGAAAGGAAATGAAGAGTGTGAGATTACCTAGAGCATCTCCCTTTATGCTGGAAGGGAATAGATGGATCACTTAGGCCAGGCCCAGTATCTCATCTCTCTGGCACCCTGCTGCCTTCATTTTTATAACCGCTTTCCCTTACAGAAGCAGACGCTGTAGTCAGGGATCCCAGGCCTGTCCTATAGGGAATGCTGATTTCTGTAGATGCTGTGGCTGTCTGAGATGCCTCAACTTTAGCTGGCAGACTCAGAGCAGGGATGTAAGAACTCAGTCTCTGGAGAGTCCTTTCTGTTATCCACAGAGCTTGTCCCAGCAAATGACCCGCAGTATTTGGCAAGGGTGGAAAAAAAGTAAATAAAAAAATATTTCCTTTCCCATCTCTTTGTGGGTTTTCCCATAAGCTGGTTAAGTTACAGCTTCTGCTGCATCGCACATGTACCTCTTCATTTTAGTGTCTGGTTCTGACCTTTGCTCATGGCATTCAGTCTCCCATGCACACCCTGCTTACTCTCTTTTTGTAATTTATGACACACTCTGTACACCCATTTCCTTCTGCCCTTAACTCTCTTGCGTGTGTTCTTGTTATCTCAGCTGCTCAATAGATTTGCCATATTCTAGCTAGCTTCCAAGCCTGTTCCCATAACAGCCTCTCTCCAGGACAATATTCCACTATTTATGAGGGCCAATCTGTGAATTCACATAGCTTACTATAACTTCTCAGCCTGTGCCACAGCCTTCCTTCTTGAGCAAGGGAGAATGTTATTCGTGCAGTACATGGGCCTTGGCTTTCGGGCTGCATAGGATTCATACACTTTTTGAGGCTGTCAGTCAGATGTCAGTCTTGACCCTTTTCAAACTGAAAAATCAGCACTGAACCTGACTCTTCCTCACAGGTCTGGTCCTCCACTGGTGACAGGTAACATTTGGCTTTCTTTGGTTAATGTTTCTCCTATTACTTGGGGTTATAAATGGGAACATTGCAGAAAATGCAAGCTTCTAGTCAGTCTGTGAATTTTAGTGAGAATTTATTCCTCCTCCATGCTGGCTTTGTAGAAGATCACCGCAACACTCCAATTATTTCTACTGAACTTCAGTTTGTCACTCTTCCATCAAACTCTTCCTTTGCTTCCTTGAGCCAACAAACATCTCAGACTACTTCCTTCCTCGTGGGAGAGATAGGACATAAAGGAGGTCCTGCCGAAGGGTTGGGGAGCAGGGTAAGGGGCATCCAGGAGAGATGTGGAGACACAGGGCTGCTATGTGAGGAGAGGTAATGCAAAGTGGTCAGCCAATAATTGCAGCAGGTTAAAAGCAGCTCTCAGTGAGCAGCAGCAGGGTTGAACTGTAGGAAGGAGGTGGGTCCTGCAGCAATATCTCACACTGGCTTGTTTAGCAGTGAAGAAGCTGGAGAAAGTGGAAGTTTGCAAGTGGACTTGTGAAAATCCCATTTCCCCTTTTCTCTTGTTTTTATGACTTCTGGTAACATAACAGCGTTGGTCTGAGTCCTCCACTGACCAACTTCCAGTTACAAGCCTTTTGGTGAATGCAAAGGATCTGATGAAGGAAGAACAGCACTCACTCTTTGCTGCTGGCCCCAGAAATCCCAGCCTGTACTTTCTTCCCTCATGGTCTCCTATTCTCCCTGCCTACAGACAAAGCCCTCTGTTACACATCTGCCTTTTTACAACTGGCCAGGAAGGAATGAGGATCTGCACAATGGTTGTGTAACTCTGTCCTTGTTTATCCAGATGGCTTTTCTGTGGCAGAAGTTATCTGAATGATGAATGCATTTTCCTCTTAGGACAGGATCCATTTCCTGGGATGCATCACCTGACTCTTTTCTTCTCAGGTCATTTCTCTGAGCATCTGGACAGCTGTCTCACATTTCTGATGTCTTTTGACATTCAACTGAGGTTGACTGCAAGCTTTAAGGTGCGGGGAAGGAGTGAGGGAGGAAGAGGAGGGAACTTCCAGAGGCAAATCAAGGTGTAAATGTCTCCAACCATAGAACCTTTAACTGGAACCTACAGAGTGGTACCAAGGGAATCTTTGATCTTACTGCCTAAACTGCCTAGATGAACAAAGACACTGATATTTATATCTGATGATAGATGTCTGAGCGTACAGCATGGGCTGAGACAGAGAATGGGAAGACCAAGATATTGCAGCCATATTGCAACATATATATATATATATATATATATATATATATATATTCCCAGCTTCCTTCAAGCTTCTGGCCACCTTCCTTTTAATGCAGCTCAGCAGACAATTTGCCTTATTTACAGTGACGACAATGCACTGCTGGCACATTTTCAATCTAGTACACATCTTCAACCTTTTGGGGAAGGCTGCTGCTCAGCCAGTTGCTTCCCAGATAGTATCAACGTATGGAGTTATTCTGCTTTATAGGTACTTCCTCCTTAGTCTTCTAAGGTTTCTGTCAGTTGAGCCCTCAAATTTCTCCATCTTACCCAAAAATTCTGTGATATGAAATATCAACCATTTCCCCTTATTCAGTATCCCCTGCAAAACTGAGGAGGACACATTCTGTGTCATCCAGATGAAAATATCAACCACAGCACAGATTTCAGGGATGCTCCTTTAGTTACCAACCACCACTGGTGGACACTAAGCCTTTGAATGCTATTCTTTGAACTCAGCACTCCAGACATTTTTTTTTACCTAATAGCTTAATCATCTAGGCCATATTTTGAGCTTTATAACATGAATGCTTTGTCAGACTGTCCAAAGCCTTAATAACTCAGTATTACATCCACTGCTCTCCCCTCGTCCACACAGTCATTTCATCACAAAGGGCAATTAGGTTGGTTGAACCTGATTTCTGTATGGTAAATCCATGTTGATTTCTTAAACTAGAAATTATTAGACCTTATACCAGTTTTAGGCCCTCCATTTATGTAGTTCTTAGAGGCAGAAAATTTAATCATTTTCACATCTCAGGGAGAACTCTGGAAATCTCACTTCTCCTCCCCCAAAACAGTTGGAGCATTCAGGTTTTACCTGTGTTTCTCCCTATCCAGTGTGGTTATCAATGGAACAGATTAAGATATTTTGCCTTTCTGAGGCCGGTTCAGTTGTATGTGCAGCACTCATTAAGTACCACTGAATGAAACCTTTCAAACTCCTTAAGAGGTTATAGACAAAGGTGCTTACTTCAATATTGTTAAAATAAGACACTGTAATCCCTTCAAGAATATAATTCCCTGACTTCCTAAACACATTTACAAGGTCAGAGTGTAGGAGAACGGGGATTTAATGAATTTCACTGACAGCAGTGAAATGGACCTTTTCTGGCCCGTTTCCTGGATGGGTGTGTTATTGTCAGGATTTCACTTCAGTGCCTGAGAGCATCATATGGTGAATCACACGGAAGAGGCAAACTTCCTCCTTCTCCACCTCTCTCTGGCAGTGGTGATTCAGGTCCTCAAGCAGTGACTGCTGGAGCACTAGTTCTGCATTCAGTGAAATCAAACCAACATTCTGGCAACTGCTTCAGTGAACTTAAGCACTGTATAATCAATGGAGAAGCTTTACATTTCTTGCAATACTACTTTATTTCTTGTAAACGTTTGACACAAATAGAAAGATTATTTCAAATTCACCAGCACAGGAAGGTTTTACTCAGAACTCTCCCTTGGAGGAAATTCAAAGTAGAGAATATAAGTCAATACTCAAAGACAGCATCACTTCCCAGCTGGAATAAGGTAGAAAGGTATCTGTCCAGGGAGACTATAATTGGGAGTCTTGCCTTTAGTCTATCAACATTTTTCTAAGAAATAAATAAAATCACACAGAAACTGATAAACATCCCACCACTATTAAGATTATTGCTTACCTTCTTTTACCAATGGCTCAGGGGAGTGTTTTCTGTGGGTTTTTCAAGCTAGAAAGTAACTCGGAAAAACCTGTTTTGAATAGCAAATTATCACAGAATGGAATTTACTGGTGCCTTCATATTTGCTGGCTTGGAGAGGATTTCATACCTTTATGAAAATGTATTTTTTTTACTAAATTTTCATTTGTTACAGTTAGTTTTAGTCAGGGCAGGAAAATCAAAGATGACTGAGAGCACTTCTGAATTGAAAAGCTTAGAAGAAACCACACTGCAAGCAAAGTTGTGTAATAAAAAAATTGCTCTCTGCAGAAGTTGTAGGCTGGCATCACCAAACCTTCTACTTCACACGTGGTCACTGCTCCCACTAAAGACATATGGTGATAAAAAGACCACCCCATAAATAAGATGTTAATTCTTCGCCATAAACTCCTATTTTCTCTGGTTGGTTCTTGCATGGGGAGAGGAAGAAATGAATCCAGTATCTTGTGCTCAGACTGCACAGCAACACGCAGCAGTCTTGGTGAGCCAAGTGGCTGCATCCAGGGCCTTGCTTCAAGATTAAAACCAGACACATGTCAAAAATAACAGAGCCTGTACCTGTGCAGCCTCTGGGGGATGTGCTCATGTTCTGGATCCGGTTTGCAGAGCCAAGTCCCTGAAACCAGTTTCATCCACCCTGTCAGCAGGGGCAGAGCGCAGATGGGAACCAGCCCTTCCTGCCCTGTACCCAAGTTTTCTCATCCAAACAGAGAGCTCCAGAACTGAGCCAAAGGAGCAGCCATCATGTGGGCAGTGCAGACAGTCAGCAAGTTAAGCTCTCATTTAAATTTCTAGTCTCATCCACTCAAGAGATTACAGGCAAAGCCAAAATCTGCTGTGATATTCTTGCCAAGGGTGAAGGACATCAATAGGCTGCAGTATAGGCTTACACATGGAGACATACCAAGTGTGCTTGGATGCATGGTTCCCAAATTAAACAGGGCAAACAAACAGGTCTCTGTTGCAAGCCTGAAAGCTGTTTGCAACATGCTCTGTGCTTGTCAAATTGCCTTGGAATAGCAGTCCCCTTGGCCTCATCCTTGCCACCCTCTTCTTCTCGGGGAAGGCAGAACTGATAAATGTGTCCTGCTTCAGGCTACTGCCCAAAAGGACAGTTCTTGCAGCCTGTTCCTGACTCCCTCCCTTCCATCTAGGAATGAAGCTGGTCCTTTGGGTTCAAGTAAGACTTCAGAGGTCTTCCTAGTGGTGGCAAAGGGAAACCAGGGCATCCTTCTTTCTATGGAGCCATTGCAAATGTGGCAGGCAGGTTAGGAGTGAGAAACCAATTCATTATGCTATTCACAGCCAAGAGAAACCATCAGTAAACTCCTTGTGGGGAGGAAAACTGCAACAAGAATAATTTCCTGTTGACAGTTAGAGAAAAGAAAAAAAAAATAAAACCAGAACCAAATAAAACCCCCAAAATTAAACTCCTGAAAAAATAGAGAGGAAGAAGAGTTAAAAACTGCTACTTTTTGCAGCTTCCCACTCAGGAGTTGACATATTAAAACTGGCAACATTTCAGTGTCCCCTTAAAAGGCTACATTATCATACCAGGCTAGGAAAAATATAAAAGGCTATGTGTAACAGCACCCTCTGGTGAATCCTGCCACAAGAATATCCCTGTCCCTATACATGGAAAATGTGATATTGCTGCAAACCCTCCCAGAACAAGGCCATAAGTGTAGGTGGCACTTTGGAGATAGGGGGAAACATAAAAAAGAAGAGACATCCCTGTCTAGAAGGAAAGAGCACAGATCCATTTGATCCTGCCAAGAATCCCCATCTGCGATGGCCTCCTGTGAAACAGCTGTTGAGGCATCTCCTATTCAAACCATTCCGTCTCCTGCCTTGGAGAGAGTGAATATGCTAATATTTCCAAAAATTGACTTGCTCCCTCTTTCCTTCTTGGCCCTTTGCTTCCCAGCCCTTGAACTTAAGAGACTACCCAGGTAGAGGGAGTGGAGAATGCAGCATGATGCATTCAGCTAGAGAATCCTTTCCACAGACCGAGACATTGCTGGAATTACCCAGAGCTAATTTAGGCTCTGGTGAATGCAAAGTGTGTGCCAGCAGGGGAAGAGCTGATGGAGTTTGCCACCCAAGGTGGATTAAACCAGCTTGGAAACTTTCACGAGCGAAAGCATTTCTTTGAGGCAGGCTGAGTGGCTGGCTAGTAATTCAACCATGAGAAGATCTGGCCTGTATGCAAGTCTGCAAATAATACATACGCTTACTCGTGCATTTCCATCTCAGAGGGGAGAAGAAAGTGGAGAATGAGGGCAGCTCAGTGCAGGAACAACATTTCCAGAAGTAGAAAAATGCTCTGACTGCATACCCATATCCTGCACTTTCGAAAGGTATTTTAAGGCCACCAAAAATGTGTAGTATGGGAAAGGGAAACCAGCCCAAACCCTCATGTACAGAACCCCTCCCAGTTGCTTCTGCTGAGGCACCATTTCCAGATGCATCAGGAGATTCAGCCTGCAAATAGAGGTCTGTTCTGCCATTGCTGGGTTATCGACACAGTGCTTGGCCTGGCTGCTCCAGGCCCCTTGCAGGCTTTACAAAGGGCTCTGCCCATCTCCAGCCATGCAAAGCAGTAGCACACTCATCTTTGCTTGGATTAGACATGATGGGTGCACACGAACACACATTAAGCCAATAAGACAAGAGTTTGAGCTTTTTTGTCCTGTGTCTTGTGTAAATACTGTGCTTGGTCAGTAAGTCCACAGGCTCAGCTGTGCCCTTAATCCCTGTTGCTAATACAGCTTTAGAACCCAGGCATTGGCCCCACCACCCTTGAAATATTTCGGTTATTTTCTACCCAATTTTGCTTCTGTAATTTCTCCTCAGTACAGACAAATTTTCTCTGCATGAAGACAACTGCTTAGGCTAGTAGGACAGAACAGATACCACTTACCCTAGCAGGTAATCTGGTGTCTCAGAAGTGCACAGAAACCTGGATGTCTTACTGGCTATCAGACCAGGATTTTGATCTGACAAACTGGTTCTCCTCATAGATACAAGGTGTGCAGGGAGAGAGGTCCATGAGTGGTGGCACCAGGAGGCTGAAGGAGTGGATGTTCCCAGTGACCTGCTTCCTGCCTCCTCTTCTGCCCATCTCCAGATGGAGCACAGCAGGCAGCTCACACTCTTTGTCAGGTATCTCCTGGAGAAGTGTAAGGGGTGGTCTTTCAGGGACCCTTCGTCCTCACATTTCTTCTGCTCTTGAAAGCATGTAGTTTTCCCAGGTCTGTAGCCCTTTTTCTAGAAGAAGGGCTTTTACTTTCTCTGAGGATAGGCTTAGTCTTGTCTGTACTGAATGAGACAGCAGGGACAGTGGCCAGAAGAAAAGATGCTTCAGAGGAAGACCCCCCAACTTATCTTGGAGAAAAGTTTATTACCAGTCCCAAGGAAAAGGGAGAATACAAAGGTTGTATTTTATTTTGGGGGGCTTTCAGAGACTATGGTGAAAATCAGAAGGTCACTTGTTGTGAATGCTGTACACACAGAGAAGGTCCTTCCACTGTAAGTTAGAACCAAATGGGAAACAAGTTCAGAAGGAAAAAGTCTTATGCAGAGCCCTCCAGGAGGTCAGGGAAAGAAGCAGAAAAAGCAACTTGCTTCCTTGATTCTCAGTGTGATTTATCTCAAAGGTCATCTCTTCCACAATATCTCATTTTTCCCCAATGCATATTCCTAACTGTAAATGTTTCTGTTACTTGCTGAAAGATTCATGCTTTCTCAAAAGCTTGTTGTGCTTGGCAAAAAATATCTAATGGCAGAAAACTCATCACTTACTCCTGATTGCTGTAAAAGCTGCTTGTGTGTGTACATCTGTCAACAGAGTCAAGGAACAAGCAGCACATTCAATTTCCCACTTTTTTTTTCAGTTTCTCCTCACAAACAGATCTTCCAGATCAGATCATATTGCCATCTTTTTCCAGTCTCTGTCTTTCAAAACATGAGAGGAGTCATATTAGTAGCATATTGCTCAGCTTCAGTGGCAGGGGGATTGGAACTAGATGATCTTTGAGGTCCCTTCCAACCCAAACCATTATGTGATTCAATGGTTTTTCCTTGATTCACTGCACAGGACAGCAAGTAGAGCCACAGGATATCACTTACTTGTTTTTAGCATTTTCTTCCTTTATACCTGCAGAAAAAGTAGGTGTGTTCAGCTGAGATACCTACAACGATGCTAAGGTGGTTTGCAAAATGCTGTGGTTGTCTTGATAACTGTTCTCTATTCAACTAAGTACACCGGTGAGTCATTCAGAAACGCCGCAGGGTAGATAATATGGAGACTAAATTTGTGCTTTGAAGAGCCTGACTCCATCTGCGAGGAGAGGACTAGCTAAAGCCAAACCCCTCCCATACCCAACAAAGAAAGTTCCCTACTGAGCTGTATCTAAAAGTAGGTGGTATACACCACTAACAAAGCTTCTCTCATCTCCTTCTAACTCCAGCCAGCTACCTGATGAGCTATACTGAAAGGAAAGCTGGCATTCTAACTTTACATGCTTTTATAGGTGCCCCAGTTGCCTGGCCTCCACTCCCTCACCTCCCTGTTCCCCTCTAGTTTTAATCAGCCTGCCATTTAAATTACCTGGGATGCAATTAACCAGGAAAGTCCACTAAAAAGTTCATTACACAGAGAAGTTCCCTATCTCTGGTTTTGATCTTACTCAATCACAATACTGTACCTCCAACCAAAATGTCCTTCCAGCTATAGAACTGCATGTCCTGGGAAAATATGAGCCTGAGGTTTGGGTTAACAGCACTTTCCCAGGTGGGAGAAACCCTCTGTCCTACAAGAAATGAGACATGATCAATGACTACATGTTCCAAGTCTCAGTGGAATAATTCACAGGCACAAAGATCCAATTCAATCTGAGAATCAAAGCTAAAAGCTCCATTATAAATCAATAGAAAGTTAACTAGTGCTCTGCATTTTGCACAGCACAATTTCTAACTGAACACTTGAGTATTTACTATTCCAAACTGGCTACATGCTTTTAGGCTTAGAATTCCCCACAGAGGTGCAGAGTTTGTAAACTTTTCTGTCCTATTTTTATTTATGAACGGGGAAGCTGAGGGACAAAGAAGTGAGAAGTAGATTGAGGAACAGATCGCTGCTAATGTGCTACGCAGCATACAAGTTATCAGACAATGTTCTTTCCTCTTTTTTGTTTTCCTTTTGGTAAAATAAAACATTTTTTTCAAGTAATCAATACAAAGGAAAAATCAAACCCCACACCTAAGAAGGCACAGACTCAAACTCTACTGTGTTACAATAGCTAGGATGGTCCCTTCCACAAAAGAAGGTTTTTATTGAAACTGGCATAACTCTGCTGGTGCTATGCAGGAGGAGCCCTTTTCTGGGCCATTTGCCTCCGTTTATTAGGACTGAATTACGTCAGCGTCAGTCACCCATATCCATTTCCATACTCCACTCGGCAGAGCTACATGCCATTTTCTTCCTTATGATTGTGCTTTATTATTTCTATTACATCAGTGCCTGGAGGCCTTGGGATAGACCAGGTCTCTATTGTATTCATTGCTGAATTTACACTATGACATACAATCATGGCAGCAAAAAAGTTCCTGGAGCACAGTATGCTGTGAGCTGGAAAGGCATTTGGGGTAATAAAAAGCGGAAGGTAATGATAACATGTTCTCAACCAAAGAACAGTGAAATCATTGCAAATTCCATGATGGGTAGGTGATTTACCTTCGATGGTTCATCACTGCAGAAAGCAACCTTGATGTAAGTGTCATAAAGCTTGGCACAGCATCAAACCCACACACGATAAAGCTATAGGGCCAAAGCATTCCAGCAGATCCTCCCCAGGCCTTTCCAAAGTTTTTTCTCATCAACTCCCTGTTGTGTAAAGTGTGTTTGAACAGACTTTAGCTGTGCTAGGGGTGGGACACTACAGGGTTAGGACAAAGTTTGTTGTAAATTTTTCCTCTTTCCATTTTTTTTTCCCAGTCTTCTGTGTTTCCTGGCTCTTGTGTCTTGAAATCGCACCCTTGATGTAACTTCATTGTGGTTCATTTTTCTTGTGGTCTAATTAATTCTGGCTCCAGACAGAGTTGTGTGTTAGCAACAACAGAAGGAGGAGGTAGGAATCCAGAGATCTAGGAATCATCAGGAATGTCAAGGCTCGAAAAGTAAAAAATAAAAGGGGAGGGAGCCCAGGGAAAATGAAGGAAGAAAATATGAGTAGATAAATTCCCTAAGCAATCTAAGGGTAATTGAGTTGCTTATCAGAGTATTGATAACCCAGGGCAGATTTGGGTGTGGTGGAGGGATGCGAATTCCTCCAGCCTGGAACACAACAGCTGTATACAAGAACCCAGACGAGTCCTTTCCATAATGTTTTGGACATTAACGGAGTTACGTCAAAGATGTAAATCCTAAGGGATGGAAATCAAATTAAGTGCTGTGTGCTTATGAAGTGAAGGCTTGGTTAGCAGTGGAGGTGGGGGTTGGTCCAAAAGGGTGAATTTGAGGGCCATCTCAAGGACTAAGTCTTTCTAAAGCAGTGCAGTGGTAGTTCAAGCAGCTGCTGAGGAGAAAGGAAAGAAGATCATTCTGAGATAAAGCTTCTACTTGATCTTGGACCCTGGTTCATAATCCTCTTGTTGCTGGCTGTGACAGTTCCAAACCCCATCTCTAGAGGAGTATTGTAAAAAGCTATTATTTAGCAAAATTTTAGTGCATAAAATAGGTTTTCTTTGTCATGAATATTTCTATTTCATTAAATCTTTTAAATTTATTAAATGTTCCAAGCTTTCCTCCTGTGTCAGTAACTGCTTGGCTTCCAAAATTTGGACTCCTAAGAGAACAAAGTGTTTAAATAGAGTAAAGCAGGAGAGAGGGAGAAAAGCAATGTATTATGTTGTATGTCTGGCTGAACATCTTTGAATTCAGAGCTGGTTATTTGTAAGATGCGAATCCATGTATCAACTGCTGCTGGACATGCCTGCACTGTGAAGATTCCCATGTGCTGTACTGACCATCATCCTACTCCTAGCATGGTGCAACCATTATTGACATGAGAGATGTAGGACCTGTGCTGGCTAAGAGCAGAGAAGCCAAAAAGTCTGTTTCCCTCTGGTGAAAATATGAAGATGAAATTATTTAAATGCAGAAGTGGGGCTTAAAATATTTACTTCTATGCAGTGCTTTGTCCTCAGTGTCTGGTAATGGTAAGGACTTAATGGGACATGTCCCACATGGATGAATATTTCTGCTTCTCCAAGCCTGTCATTACTAATACATATTAATATCCCATTAGCTTCTAATTGAGCTATTACAAGAAGAAATAAAAAAGTAAGTATCACAGAGTCGGTCCTACAATCCATGATCCTGCATCCTGTCTTGGGGAGTGGAAGGAAAAGAGAGTAAGGAAAAAGAGTCTATCTAAGTGATCTGTTTCTCATTTACCACAGTTGGTAGTTCAGGGATTTCCTGAGCTTCAGCTTGAGATTCTTGATTACATCTCTTGTTTTCCACAGGTATCTCTTCCATCAACCAGGAGGGTAACAGCACAGCTGTAAAAATATGGTGCTTTCTTGGTCTGTGTTGCTACCTGTGATCCTGTGATGTCTGGTAAAGATGTGAAAAATTCTTGGTACTTGTAGGGGAAATTCACCTCAGTCTGAATATCTAAAATTCAGTTTTCTAAAGCTGAGCTAGACACCCTAGACTATCTTTACAGGGAGGAGGTGAAAGGTGGGGAGAGAAATGGGTGTCTCCAGCCTTTTGCCTGTCTTAAACACGTAGCCCAAGATGAGATTAATTGCTCCCTGAGGGTACATATATATCTCTATAGACAATAAATGGAGTCTAGAATTCTACGTTCAGCCTTCAAAGTCAGTGCCAATGAAACTAGGTTGTTCAGTACTAACGAAAATAGGTATTTCTTCACCATGCATAGCTAAGCCAGCATCACTGCCGCAGGTTGCTTACCTGGGTTCAAACCCTGACTAGAAAGATTTTCTGAAACACCACCTCTGACTCAGCAAGAACCACAGAGGACTTGAGGCAGGAAGGGTGGAAGGTTCAAAGCATGTTTGCAGTGTCTTTAATGTCCCTTGACATCTGCTGGTCATGGGTGCCAACACAACTGAATGTATGGTCTGACCCTGACACTGGTGTTCCTTTGTTCATGTCTGGAAGCTTAAGGAGGGACATAAGGATTCTGTCCCATAGCCCTTAGCAGGAATGACTTTCTGATCAACTCTGACATATTAAAAAATACGTTTCTTTCCTAATTTTGTAGGAATAGGGCAGACATAATTTCACATGAAATAGAGTCTACTGTTTGATTTTTTTTTTTTTTTTTTTTAGAGGGGAGGACAGGAGGAATGAAAAGACTTTTGTCTAACTGTTTTCTGATGAGAAAAAAAAAGACCAAAAAAAGGAAAAAATCAACCTACCGCTCTGAATTCTGGGAATACCAATGCTATTGCCTTGGATCTTGGATTAGGAAAATGTGGGGAATCCCTGCTATTCAGGAAAATCCCCCACTTCAGAGCCATTTCCTGGTGCCACTGAGGATGCCTGGAGCATGCAGAGCTGCCAAGAGCTCAGCTGCTTCCTGGCAAGATGTTGATGAGGCCAGGGAGACAGGAGTGTTTTCACCAGCAAGGCTTCTGGCTGCTCAGAGCACTTCTGTTCAAGTAAGACACTCCCAGAATGTTCTCAGCCAAGGAACATTGTCTTCTTCCTTGCCCCAGAGGTCACAGTTACACTCGAGAAGACAGGCAAATAGTAGGAGGAAAGATGAGTCCCAGGAAAGGGAAGGAACTTGTCTGGGGTTGCACAGTGTGTCAAGGTTAAAGTCAGGAGTAGGACCTTTTCCAGTTGAGTCCGAATACAGCACCTTGTCCACTGTTCCTCTCCATCAAAACGGCCTTGCAGTTGACTTAAGGCAAAAGGGGGCAACAGTTCCCCTTTGAAAACTTTTCTGGTGAGTCACGTTACATTTCAGCTCCCAACACCTTTTGTTAGTTCTCTGTTCTTATTTTTAAGATATGTTTTATTATCACTGTTCTTCCACCACTGTTTTCCTTTATTTTTTCCATGCTACCTTGCATGACTCCATTCACTGAGGCAGCCTCCGAACCTCTCCTTTAACATTAGCCATAAAATAATTTCCCTTGTGAGGAAGCTGGGAACATTCAGTAATTCTAGCTAAAAAAAAAAAAAAAAAAAATTAAAAAAAGCAGTGGGAACTGCACAGATTTTTTTCTTCCTTTTGTTGTTTTCTTTCCCCTTGGGCTGGTTAGTTCTGCTGATGTCAAATTGTCCAGTGTTTACTTTTTTCATGGAAAATTGATTGTCTGCTCTTCATCAGCATCAGTTTGGAATACAGCCCTCTCTATGTCATGGATCCTCAGCCATCACAGCAACAGGTTTGTTCTGATGGTGCTTACAGCTTGCAGTGCAGTCTGACACTGGAGCTACAAAAGGCTCACTAGGAGATGCAAGATATCATGATGAGTGTTAGGCAGCATTGTGCTGAGTTGAAGCAAAAAGTGTTAGAAGATGTCCAGAAGAGCAAAATCCTTCAGAGTCAGGTTTGACAGCTCTTAGGAAAAGAGAAGGGTAAAGTCCAATCCAGACTTCTAATAGTTGCCTTACAAATGAGATATGAAAATAATTAAAAACAATTTTGCGTCTTTGGAAGTAATTTGTGTTCCAGAAGGGAAAGGGGAATGTAATTTTTTTGTTAGGCAAAGGACTGACATCTTGGATAAATGACATGTTCTCTTCACATGCAAGACACTGTCTCAGCCGTGTTCCACAGAAAATTTCTCTTAGGCTGATGGGAAGGACCTTTAAGGCTCTGCAGCACACGTTATTTTTGGTTTTTATACTGAGATGGCCACCTACCTTGGGTCAATGTAGACCTGGCATCCTTCAAGTTTTCTAGCTGATTTTCTGGATGTGTCTTTACTGTCTGCTAGTAGTGGCCTCAAGACTGTGCTTGCCTCCTGCCCACATGCTAAGGCTTTGGCCATGGCCTCTTACATAGCTGGAGAGCATCCTTCCAGCTAGATTTGACTCTGCCAGCTGGATACAACGGGACTCAGCATGCCCGTGGAGGCCGTCTGCAGGCAGGCTGGAGGCATCTGTGAGGCAGCTCAGGGTTCAGGGCACGGGTGGGACTCAGAGCACAATTAGCACTGTTACCACTTTCTCTCTTCAGGGGTTGAGAGGCCTGAAAAGGTGGTGATTTTGTCCCAGACAGAGAGTGGCATTCCTGCAAAGTATTAAACACTTGTAGAAGGTCTCTTGACAGTAATTTTGCTTGTCAGGCTGTTCTGAGAAATGGCCCAGACCACAGACAGTTAAACTGATGTAGCTGAGGAACCATCTTTAAAATGTCAGCTTCCCCCTGAGCTCAAGGGGGAAGAAAAGGCAGGTTCCTGTTTCTGAAAGTCCCATTCACCTTCATCTTTTTCCTTGAATGCAAGTGGGCTCATGATCTTTTAGCTGGAAAACTCTCTTTGTTTCTTTCTTTACAAGACACCTGAAGCCAGGACAACCTTTTAGTCTAAGTTGCTGGTATCTGTTGGGCACAAAGCACAGTACTGTGGAGGTGAAGGAATGTTGGCCTTTTTCCATGCCCAGCTGAGACAAATCATCTATTCCTTGAAGAAAACAGTGTCTCATTGCAAAATTTTGTGCATTACATGAAGACAAAAAATCTTTTCATGAAAAAAATGTTTTTCCTAATACAAATGTACAACATTGAACCCAGTTCATCCCGTATCTCAGAGATATTGTGAAATAAATAATAAGGGTGCAATTCTAGGAGCCTTGACATGATTTTTAGCACTCATACCTTGTCTATCATCTTAATTGCACTGTGAAATATGCCCTTCACAAATTGTTCAAAGAACTGCATGTTCCCTGTGCACTCAAAGGGATCTCCTCTGGAACCTGACTGTTTTAGAGTTTAAAAAAAAATCCACCTGGGATGTTGAAAATACCTCATTCCATCTTTCTGGACTGCCTTCCATGTCTGTAGCCATCTGGTCATTTTTTATTTTACATGTTAGAAACTCCTTGATTAGATTGTTCAGATCTTTTCACATCTGTTAACCCAGTAATATCATAAATTTAGAATAGGAGGTGAAAGTTATCCCTTTTTGTTCACCAAAAATTCAACATCTTACCAAGGCTGAGTACCATGAACCTGCTGATGCAGAGCCCTGTAAAATGGAGAGGTAAAGCAACTTTATTTATATGAGGGTACTGACTAGGCTGACTGAAAAAGATTCTCTTTTGTACACAACCTCTGTGCTTTTCTGCACCTAAACACAGCTCAGCCTTAGGAGCTGGGACATTTACTACCACTTCTAGGTGCTCATGTGTGAGGTTTAAAAACAGGTATTAATGTTCTGCTGCTGGAATAGTTGGAATATCCAACATTAACTGAAAACCTTGTCCAGTTCTTCTGTATTTCTTTATCTTTTTAGTTTGCAGTTTTTGTTTGGCCATGTAAAGGGTGGTGTTCTAAGAAACCCATGAAGGCAATAAAACCATAAATCCTACTGTCAATGTGCCTGTTCCCCATAAAGCAATATTCACATATAATCCTCTTGTAGCTCATTCCCACCAATGTATTGTTCAATGCTGGCAGAACCAAATCCCTCTAAGGATATTTGTACAGAGTGAATTGTGACAGTAATCCAGATTTATGCTTCTTAATTGCTTACAGCCAATAGGGCATGTGACCATGTTTGCCATCCTTTCTGAGATATGTCCAAAGCTTGCATTGGGCCAGCTGTCCAAGGTTGACTTGGGTTTTTTTTCCCTCCATGAAACCTCACTCAGGCAACATTCCCAATGACTTCAAGACGAGAGCTTCCCATTGTTTCTGATTTTCATTAATCAAGCTAAAATCAGATACAGACCTAAGGCAGTTTCCGTGCTTATAGAAGGAGTGCAAATTATGTAAAGAGACAAGAGCTTCTGTATTGTACTGTGCTATCTTCCCATTTATTTGAATCCACTACCTCTTAGTTGCAGTCCTTAAATAGTCTGAAACATCACAGGAACTGGAACACATAGGTGTGTACGTTCTTACAAAATCCCTCGCACCCTCTAAGCATCCACCCATACTTCAAAGTAAAATGTAAAATCTGGGGCCAAGGCATTACACCAAAAATTTGGCAAAATTCATCCTGCAGCAACTCCTGACCTTTCAATGTTTGTTTTCATCCCACATTGGAACAAAGGGCTGAAATGTCAAGACTTTTTCTCTGTGTGGAAATTTTGGGGAAAAAAACCAAAAAATCCAACCCCCATTTTTTTTTGTTCTGGCAAAGTCAAAGCATTTTGCCTGACATTTTCAAGCAAAATAAAATATTTCACCATTCCCGAAATCAAAATGTTTTCTTGTGGTGTGTCAAAATGACCCCAAAATGCTCTATTTCAGGTCACTTATGTATTTAAACTGAGGTTTTCCCTTGTGTTGCAGCCTTCTGGGACATGTAGTTTGGAAGTTTGCTCTTTGCAGTCTCCATGTCTGGATTGAAAACTCTGAAAACCCATATAGATAATCATCCTTGCACAAGGCAAAAAGAGAAACATCTGCATTGCATTGTAGGATAACAGAGTGTCCCATCTACTGAGAAAATGTCCTGAACTGTAACCCTGCACTGTAACTGGAAAGTAATTAATTATTGAACTAATCTGACTGAAAATATTTTCAGCCAATTCAGAAATAAAATGTTCTGTCTCAGGTCAGTGATTCTTCTATTATTTTTTTTCCCAGTGTATATGGATTTTCGTCCAATTCACTTAGCATTGAAACAAAACAGCAATATATCTGCAAAATCTGGTTTCCCTTTGAGTTTTTAGTTAAAAATGGCACATGTGCTTAGGTCTAGGAAGGAAGGGAAAATTGGTAATCCTGGTATTTTCTTGATGCTCAGAGCAGGAGGTAGGGTTTATGTCGCTCCTGGTTTGGGCATTTCCAGTAGGAAATTCAGGCAATTTGTTGATCTAGTGTTTTATTCTGCTTGAGCCTATCTACTTCTAAGGGAAGCCTGGGATAAGTCCTACTTGATGGCTGATATGCCCAAAAATATGTGGATCTACTTCTAAGGACTCTGCCCACCATCACATATAAGGGTTGTAGTAACACAAGAACTTCAATCTGGGCTTGAAATTTCTAGGTTTAGGGGTTGTGTAGTTTTACCTTTTCTTTGTGACACCAGTCAGACACTCACCACTTTTCCTGCTCAAAACCATCTTCTATGTTTTTATGATTTTCAATGAGAAGACAACACTTGACTACCTCAACAAGAAAGTATCAAAAGTGAAGTAGTCTTGATGACCTCTCTCCTCAGAGTTCATAAATTACTGCCCTGCAATTTGGAGCAGTCGCTGTGCTTTCACTCTGAGCACTGCCTAATGATAGCCGCCACTCTCTGTAAGGTCTTCACCATATGGACCGATATAATTCCTTCAGGGTGTTAAGTGGAGGAGTACAAACTAGTAGGGACTACACACTGGAGAAGATGCCCTTACTGCAGGGTAAGGCTCTTAACACTGCTGTGTTACAGATATTGAAATTCAAGTAACCCTCCAGACTATGAGCTCTCCACTCTGCTTTGAACTTCTGCTTTAATACCGAGGTTCATCCCACCTAATTTTTAGCAATCACAGCCCTGCCTCTGTGGTCTATGAGTAGAATAAGAGAAATGGAATTGTTTAGTTAGAAAAGAACTTGGATATCATTAAGTCCAGTCATTAAGCCAACACTGCAAAATCCACCACTAAATGACATCGCCAAGTGACACATCTACACATCTTTTAAATATCTCAAGGGATAGTGGCTCCACCACTTTCCTGGGCAGCCTGTTCCAGTGCTCAACAACCCTTTAGATGAAGAATTTTTTCCCAGTATCCAATCTAAACATCCCCTTGTGCAACTTGAGGCCATTTTCTCTTGTTCCTATCACAGCTTGTGAGAAGAGATCAACCCCCACCTGGCTACAACCTCCTTTCAGGTAGTTGTAGAGTGCAATAAGATCTCCCCTGAGCCTTGCCCTCTCCAGACTAAACATCCCCAGTTCCTTTGGCCATTCCTCACAGGACTTGTGATCCAGCCCCTTCACCAGCCTCATCGCCCTTCTCTGGACATGCTCCAGTCCCATGATGGTTTTTTTGCAGTGAGAGGCCCAAAGCTCAACACAGGACACAAGGTATGGCCTCACCACTGCTGAGTGCAGGCGAATGATCACCGTCCTAGTCCTGCTGGCCACACTGTAAAGACAAGGTACCTCAAAGGGAACTTAAGGTCTTAGCTGTGATGAACCTTCCTCAGCAGACTGTGGAGAGAGAATCAGTATTCTCTCCCCTTAATTTTGCACCTTTGTTAGGAACCTGGAGATAGATGGGGAGGAACAGAAGCATTTTTTGCCTCCTCAAGACTCCCCTGGGTGTATAGGTGTCAGCTGGCTGAGAGGCTGATGAGTATTTTCTCAGCAGTACAATACAATCCTGAAACCCATGGTAAAAAGCCAGGAATGTATTACATGCATCTTTAAAAACTCAATCTGCATGAAACTTATTGTGTTTGTCAAATTATGGCCACACACATTTGTTGACAATGGGATATCGTTGCATCTTTTGCCACAGAGTGCAAGTCAGACCCTGCTAACAGATGTACCGTAGTCTGCTGAGGCAAAACCTGGTGAAAAATCCGCAGCAGTAATTCAGGCAAATACCATTCTGACATTTCCCACTCTTTGAACATTGCCAGCCATAAAATATGAGTTTTTGGCAAAGTGATGAGTGGGTTGTATCTTTCCACACATATGGAGATCACCTAATACACCCTGTGTAGTAGCATGGTAACAATAGGAATAACAATAATCTCATACTTCCACTACCCAGTATCCCCGTGGGTTCTGGGCAGATAACTAGTCCTTTTCTGGCACCATAATGCTGCAGGATCTGTGTGAAGTAAGCATTGCCCTATTTTGGAGAACACTCTTTACATGTCTGTACTTTCACTTCATTGCAAGTGGCCTTTTATGACTTAAACAACAGTAAACAAGAGGTTAAGGTACAACCAGTGGTGTGAGTAGTTTCAAGCAGATTCTTTCTTTGATACAGCAATTATTTTGCTGGAGGTGAGTTCTAGGGGACAGAGCAGGTAACACAGCCAATTTGATGACATGTAAATAATAGCTAATGACCACAAAACAGAGATTTCCATGAGATCACAGACTCATATATACTCATTATGAGGAAGAGTTTGGGCAGGAGTTCACTTTTTTTTCCATTCTCCTCTGGCATCAGTCCTGACAGGGGTAGTACAAATCACTTTGTGTGTCCACTGTGAACTTGGCACTGATTTCCAGAAGGTCCAAAATACTGTATCCTCCTACTGAAAAGGGATTAATGCGTACCTATCCAGCAGGAAAAAAACTTGGACATTCCTTTTTTTTGGTCAAATATGCTGTAATTTTGTTAGGATCTCAGTTCAGTTCCCAGTGAAATAAATAGGTGGTAATTCTCTGCAAAATGGAACTGCTCCTTAATGCAGCATGGTCAAGACCTTAAGATGCCCAGAGCATTTGAAGTGAATGAATTTTAATGAATCTTGTGGCTTTGTCAGATCCATCCTCCATGTGGAATAAATCTTGAAAAATACTTGAAAATGAAAATACCTAAAAATATAAAATATTTGAAAGTACTGAATGTTTCTTGATGAAAATATGTCCCTGTTCTAGAGATGCTATTGTCAGAACACATTCATCTGCCTAACTGGTTCTCACTGCTTGTTCTATGTGGGACAAGCAGAAGCTAAATTCATCACAGTAAAATAATGTCAAATCCAAGAAAATCATAAAGGTGCTCTTCCAAGTTGATTTATTACTCTGATTAGCAGGGAATCCTGTTCCTAACCTCCAGAAAAGAGGAGTGACTCCTAAGAACTGTTGAGATTTCTTCTCAGTATCATGGCTAAAGTTTTATTCCCTAAAGACAAGATCAGCCTTCATGAACAAATCAGGTCCAGGCTTTTAGCTAAAGGGAAGGAGGAGTGTTTTTCCTAATTCCTGTAAGTTACACAGTTATATCCTGACACAGGAGAAAGTTCATAACAAGTGTCAAACTTGAGGGAAAGGATTAGGATGTATTCATAGATGTTATGAATTACCTTCACCACAGAGAAGAAAAACAACCTGAATACAGGTTATATTATAAAGTGAACCCCCCTGTTTCTTTGGCCCTAGGGGAAACAGTAAACTGTTGATGCAGAACTGCTGAACAGGTTTTTTTAATGGAATCAGAGAGTACTTTTCCAACTAATCTCAGATTATGACCCTTTGACAACAGAAGTTCTTTTTAAGGTCCATTTGCCTTGCCATAAAGAACCTGAATTTCCTAACTAATAGTTCTAATTATGCAGATCATAAGGATTTAATTAAAAAATCAAGTTGCATTACTTGTCCCAAAGAGCTTTCGTCAACCCAGAGGATGCAAATTCTCCATCCCATTTTTTTCCCCTCCCTAGCATTCATTAACCAAGAGAAACACAGTGGGGCTGACCCCATAGTGGTACCATGTTACCTGGGGTGGGGTTGGCTGGGGTCTCTTTACTTCTTAATAACTTGGTGGAAAATTAATGGAGAATGTTGCTTTAATTCTTTCAGGGTTCCAGGATGAAGTGTGGTTGTCTTAAGCCATCCACCTTCTGTAATTAGCTCTCTTGGACATTTGACTTAGAGGACATTTATTTAAGAGAAACTAACAAAGAAAGAATGGAAGAGTGGGGACCAGAAGGGTTTTCACATTAATTTTTTTTTTGTATCTATTTATCTGGTTGTTATCTTTGATTCTTTTTATAGCCAATATTGCAAACCGAGCTACACAAAAGGCAACTGGAATCAGGGTTGCCAGATGATCATTTCTCTGCCTTAAACTCAGAGGTGCTTGATTATACTCGGTAGCCAAAGTTGGGTGGGTTGCTTACCATAACAGCGCCATCCTTTACATCAGGACAAGTGTGTCTTTCTACAAGGGCATTCAACTTAATTTGTTAATGAAGAGGCATATTAATGAGGACAGAAATGTAAATGATATCCACCCTTGGGCCTTTCTCACATGTTCTTTTGTGAAAATCAACATGTTCCCTGCTGACTTTCATTCTGTGGTTAGGAACAAGTGTGTGAGCTGCTGTAAAGAGGATTCTGGGGAAGTAGCAATCATTACTGGATTTAGATGATTGGAAGCTGACTGATGTTGCGGTCACTTTGGTATCACTTGAGGAATTGTTGTATGCAGAGATGAGTCATGTTATCGGTGGAGCAGAACCTGACCCTAGGGCCTGCAAGCAATGGGAAGCACAACGATTGCACCACCCTCTAATAACACACAGACCCAGGCAAGAGCGCTGGCCAGCCAAAATAAATTTATTGCATCATCTACTGGATATTGTGCTATATCAAAGCCTCCTTTTCTCTTTAATAAGGGCAGTAAAAATGTCTCTGTTAATTGCTTTCACTTCAATTAGACAGCTTGTGCCTTCCAAGCCTGCTGAGGACAAAGGATAGTGTGAAAAGATATCTCATTCCAGAAGCACTAGTAGAGTGAATTCCTTGCACCTTGAAGTCAGAGGAACTTTGTGCTTAGCAGAGGTGGCTAAAGCATACCCAAGATTTTCTAAGTTTTTGGTGATTTGCTTTCTTTATCTTTGTCATTCCACCTGCTGCTGTTCAGTAACAGAAGATTCTCATGGATATGATGGAGATTTAGCCATGACAGAAATCCCTCTCCACTTCCATCTCTGGTATATTCCAGGATTAAGAGCCCACAGCATCATTTAATCTCCCAAGGAGAGAAAAGAAACACAAAGAAAGGTACTCCTGGAATTTAGGGCATTTGGCCCTCAACCAGACAGGTTTGAGCAAACTAATAATGAACAAGTGGAAGAGAACCTGCCTATAGTGACCTGAGAAGTCCATGCTAAGCCCTCTTGGCATTGATAGGAGCACAAAGCAAGGCAAGAAAACTAGAACCACTCATAGGTAAAAGGCTGCAAAATAAAGTGAAGATGAAGGTTCTGGTGCAGGTAGAGCTCTTGAGAAATGCAGAGGTAAAGGAGAAGGACAGACAATCTTCTCTTGGGAAATCTGTCCATTCCTCCACTCCAAAACCTTCAGAATATGGTTGAATCCCATCACTGCTCATGGTATTCACCCTCCAAATTTCTTGTATGCCTCTCATAAATTCTTGTTTAGACTTTGATCCACCCAGCAACCTTTTCCATTTTTACTTCATCACCCCTTTCCCAGCTGTTCTCCACCCCACCCAGGCTACTGGCTTGTCTTGCAACTTCCACACTTCCCTATATTTTCTTCTAAAGGCTTTGTGTCTACCTTGAACTAAGATGTCTGATTCTTTCCAGTCCTGAGACCCAGCTTATTCTACTGACATCTCTGGTGGCTTCTCACTCTCATGTTAGAAACTCAAAAAATTTTGTTCTTAAGAGATGAGACACTAGAGTGTGAGATGAACAAAACTGAATTCATATTTAAGACCATATTTTTATGCCCAGTAGGGAATATGATATTGCTGACCATGTATAATGGTGTCACAGGCAGAACTAGACAGCACAACTGCAGTTCATACTGGGCTATGACTGGCACAGATGGAGACTTAAAGTAAGTATGACTTGAAGACCAGCTAATTCTATCACTGTTGGCTACAATTAAAAGAATCCCCTGGTTTGGGAAACCTGGGCCAAGGGACTGTTTTTTGTTGAATCACTATCATGTGTGAGGCTAAACTGTCTCCTCCTCTCAGACTGCTTTCTCATTCTCTTTATGTCTTGAAACAATGTTCTCCCTTCTGTTGGGCCAAATAAGATCCTCCTGCAACTTCTTCCTGCAAGGCCTTTCAGCATTAGGTTCTTTTAGATCCCTGTGCACTCTCAGCTGGGGTGCCTGTTGAGTAGAGTAGGATGTACCAGGTGCATACATTTTGCTTCCATTAACATAATGCCAGTAGCAAGTCTCTTCTTGTATGATTCCAGTGGGAAACAGATGTAAGATGAACTGCAGAAGAATCCTACAGTGATGGAATCAGCTAGGTCAGACACTCAGGACAATACCATCTGCCTCACACAGAGACCAATAGTTGTGGGCATCAGCATGTGAATCCCTGGGAGCACAAAAGAGCAGATGCTTCAAACCCTTTGAGGTTGACCCATTGCTGAGCAACGTTCCTAGTGCTTGTCTCTGCCTCAAGACAAGCCTTGAGTTTCATGCATTTATAAGGGCAGAAGTCAGCTCTGATAGAATCAGAATGTGTCACCTGAAATGAAAGCTCAGCATTGGGTGTGTAGCAAAAAACATGCCAGATGTCCAACTGGGCAGAACATGAAAGAGGTGTGAGTGGGTAAGAGGCACGAAACAAGCCTTTCCTCGTTGCTTGCTACACAGCTGGTTTCAATGTGTCAATACAGGCAGTGCAGGGATTTTGCAACTCTGCTCTTATCCTGGTAGGGGCCCTGAGTTTTGGATACACCTGATTCCCATGCAGACATATGTGTGTTTAACCCATATTGGAGCTGGAACCATATGGTGTATGATGGAAGTTAGATTGTCTCAAACCTTGGTAGAATGCTTCTTGTTGCAGAAGCAAAGGGAAGGGAGCCCTGATCATGGCTGTATGTAGACACATACCTTCTGGCAGATCCGAATTTTCCCATTCACTTCTGTCACCAGGATTAGTGTGAGCAGGCTTTTTGCAAGGAGAACATGAATGATACTGCACACTAGCAGGTATATAGGCAAGTAAAATTGGATTTATAGAATTGATTCCCACACCTCATGTAATGATAGTATCATACCAAAAGGAGACACTCTTCTAAACAGAAAGTATGCTTATAGACACTGGTGAAACAAAAGACCAAACCTGACATACAGACCTGGGTAGAGTATATTCAATGGGAGCTATTTGCCTTGTTTGTCTTCTCAGAGAAGTCAGATAGGGTTCAGCAGGAGAGATGTTAAAACTGGACTTGAAGAACAGGACCAACAATCCTTCTTCCCCCACTCCCAGAAAGGAAGTCTTCCTCTCCACAATGCATTCATACTTGTGTTTTCCTCAAGTGGACAGAGACTCTGCGATACCAGACGAAATCAATTGCCTCATTTGATGGGTTTTATCTTCAATCAAAATGTACCTCTCTCTTTAGCAGAAAAACTATAAAAGTGTCTTGATTAAACATGAAATCTCCAAGGTGGTTCTTTGGACTGAGTAGTGAAATTGTTAGAAAGTGACCTCCAGGTTAACTCCTTTTAGGTTCCTGGCCCTGAAGCTGATAAAAGAATCCTCTATGAGAGCATAGCATTGCTGTTTGAAACCCTGTAAAAAAAGAAGATAAACACAGATGCATTCAGTTGTCAGGAGGATAGTAACGAGTCAGATGGAGATTGCATGCATGATTTTGGGGGTGGGTGGGTGTAAGTCTTGGAATGGCATTTTCTTATCAGAAAAAAAAAAGGACATGAGAAATACAGTCCAAGAGGGTTTTCCCCTAGATGGTTCAGGAGTCCAACCACTGCATTGGTTTACTCACCACAGCTGATGTTTTTGATACAGCAGGCCTTGAAACATACCAAACAGACTTTGCCCGGCTGCCTGGGCCAGACCCAAGCACATGAATGAGCCCGAAAGAATTAACTGTGCTTATCCAACACTCATTTTAGGAACATCAAGGCTCCTTCTGCCTTGGAGAGATCCCAGACCTCTGGCATATTTTAATGGGTCAGAGAGAGGAATCACAGTCACATCACAACCTCGTAGGCTTGGTCTGAGTGTACGCAGAGAGGCTCATTCCTTATGGCTGTGAGGTGAACAGTTTTAAAACTCATATAAATACACTGTATTTAGCAGAAGAACACTACAGAAACTCTTTTCTGAGCTAGACAAGGTTCAGCCAAACCAGAGCTCACATCAAATGGGTGAACCATGGCTAGCAGAGCATGTGGTGGAATGAAGTGCCCTAATAAAGTGCCCCAGCTTGTCCCTCATTCTGCACAGCCTTTGCTGGCAGCTGAACTACCTTGTCATCACCCAGCAGAAGCATGGCCAACTGAGGGATTTACCAAAGCTAGAAAAGTTACTGCTCATCCTCCACACCCAGCTGACCATGATCCTTGCTCACCCTACTTGTAAAACAGTCACTCCAGTCGCCTTCCTGTGAGAGATGTGGAAAGCAGACAGCCTCCAGCCAGTGGCTGGGTAAACCTTTGTGTTTGCCTTTTCTCCTTCTACCCTTTTGTCTGGCTTGTATCTGTAAACCATAACTCCTCAGTGTGGGAAGTCTCTCCTGCTAAACAGAGATCCCAACACAACAGAGCAGAGTGTAGCCCACAGATATGACTAGGATGGTAATGCTGGTGGTAAAAACCTGATGACCCCTTTTGGAAAAGTCTGAATATTACATCTTTCATCCTAACTGAATTTTAGTCACGCAATTCTTCAAATTACTCTGCAGTTTCAGAGAATGGCATTCTACACTTTTGGCCTTAAACTGTGAGAAGTATGTTGTCACCTGGTACATACAGCGTGACCCCTCCTGCAAATGGGCAGATGAATGACCAAGGTCAAATGTTTGGTCTCTCAGCAGCTCTCTCCAGAGAGTGGTGCAAGAAAGGCTGCATCCATGCCTGTAGTCTTTACTCCACATCTGGAGCCCAGCCAGGCTGGGGGTACAAGTACAGATGCTGAAAGCTGCCACTGGCCACATGCAAAGGAGACTCTAATCCTCACAGCCATCTCTCCTTTGGGTTGCAGCCATAGCTTTCCCTCATCATGCTACTGCTCATGATAGCTGGTAGATCAAAGTTTAAACATGTAGCTTAGTCCTGATGAAAAAAAGCCCAATTCTCCCACCTTGAAGAGGGGGGAAAAAAGCATGGCAAGCGTCTGCCCACATGTATTCACAGTTTCCACAGAGCACACAATGTCTTTCCCATTTCCAGTGGTTGATGGGATGTGGCATTTTTCTCTGTTCATATCCTGACAAACAGACCTAGCCCCTTGCTTCATTCACCCTCTTCCTCCGTGAAGAGGCAGCAACACCATCTGATATAAAATCCTGTAAAGACAAAAGAAAGAACTGAATTCTACCTCTCCCAGGCTGTGGTTCAGGGGGCGAGACAGGTAAAATGCATCAGGCCACAACATCTGCGAGATTAAATTCTAGCTCTCATCTGTCTTGTGAGGGCTGACCCTGACACTTTCTCTCTGGGCTCTCTGTGTGTATACTTTATGTGACCATGCTTTGTTCTACTTTACTTTATTTTATTTTACTCCCTTCTTCCTCCCATGTTTGCAAATGTTCACAATGAATTTAAGACAGCTCTCCAGCTCAGACTTACAGCTGCATGGAAAGACTGTTGCTATTTATAGTCATCTCAAATTTGTTTCATCTGCCTACACAATCAATTAGCTTCAGCTCCAGCTAATTTTGCAATCAGCCCAAAAAAATGTCTCTGCCATAATATCTTGTTTTCTCCTTCTTCTCCCTGGAGCTATAAAATCTCTCTACCCTTCCTTATCCAAATTCTAAACCTTAATACAGCACTAGCCAGACTCATCCTCCATGTCTTTTGCCTTTTAGAAGCTTCTTCCTGGCTGACTTGACAGAAGAGTATTTACTTTACATGATGGAGACCTTTTTTCCTCTCCAATGGAGGTTTGGAAAGAATACTCCACAGTTTATTTTTCCATCAGCTAATTGCAAATATTGAAAGTGTCTAGACAGAGGGAAAATAGCTTTATAAATCATCAGGAAAAGGAATTTCAAAGTTATCTTAAATCCCACACAAATGCTTTTTAAAGATGTTCAGTAAATATATATTTATATATAGAAAAATTGTGCTAACCTGGAACTCAGGTTGAGTTCACATCAGGAATTTAAATGGGAAGGGAGTCACAGAACAAGGATGTTCTAACTGTCCCACAAACAAGCAATAAAACACAGTAGATTTAAAATGAAAGTGTAGTGAAGAGCAATGGTGAAGATAGTAATTTGGCACAATTCTTCAGTTCCTCATTACTGATGTCTTAGAATTCAGCAAGTTCTAGTCAATCTCACCTGAGCTAGTGGTTCAAGTGGTATAAACTGTGGAGAATCATTAGGAGTCTCTGAACAGTAACTGCAATCTGTGCTGATCCCAGCATCAGAGCATCTATCAGAGTCACAAAGTGGAGGGATGTCTCCTCAAGCCCCCGTGCTGACAAGACACTGTGAGGGCAAGCTTGCAATGCTACCTAGCACTTAATGCCAACACGACCAGTAGGGCTCACGAGGTGTCCTCTAGTGCATCTTCTCCCTTATGTTAGGATTAAAAAAGTTTAAATCCATCCTGACAGGTGCTGCATAGATCTGTACTGTAAAACCTTTAGCTATGAATGTATTACTCATTCTTATGAGCACTAAAACATACCCTGTGGTTACAGATCTAAGTTGAGCTATAAGCCCAGTATTTTGCACACTTCCATCTGTAAATTAGCTTCCAGAGAGTCATGCACTGAAAATATTGCCCTTCGGGAGTACAGTCTCAAAGGATCTCTCAGCTCAGACATGAGATTCCTGTGGGTTTTCAGTAATTCTACATGCCCAAGACAACTTATTTAGAGAAACAAAAATACTGTTTGTCCTTGTGGGTAAACTATTTACTCAGTTCCTTTAAAACTGTCACATCTCTTTCAAAATTTTAGAGGTTTGTTTTGGTTTGGTTTGGTTATGGGTTTTTTAGTTTCTTGCTTAGAAGAAGAGAGAGTGTCTGGAGGAGAAAGGCAGGCATGGGTTATGTACTCACTGAGGATTTAGGGAGAGGGTTTTTCCCTTAGAAGGGCAAGAGTTTCAGGACAGCTTCTTTCGCTTTGGGTTACTGTTTGAGCTTGGGCAAAACTGGGGGCAAAATATGTAGATAAGGATGGAAAAGAGGCTGTGACAGTAGGGAGTAGAGGAAACTAAAAGTGGGGGGTGTTAACAGCATACGAGAAAATGTTTAAAACAATGAAACTTTTCATGGATGATCTAATGCAGTCCCCAGTAACCCATCCGGTATGCATCCCTGCCTGTTTTGGCATATTGTCTCTCAGTTCCTATCATCATTCAGCCATGGTCCACATGTGAATGATATTTGTTCCATAAGTTTTGATAATCACAGCCTGCAAATGTTTTAGGAATTGTTTAGTTTGTTTGTCTAAAAAACATACTTGCCTTTCCTTTCCCTGACAGCAATGCTCTGACACTTTATGGAACTGGCAATCTTTTCAATTTCTCTGGAATCAGGATTGCATTCTTTCCATATCCTGCAAAGCTTTGCCTTTACTGTGTATCACTGCTAAATACTGCTGTAGGAATTATGGTTTCTTCTTTTCTTCCTTCTTCCTGCTTCCTTCTTTCTTCTTTCTTTCTTCTTTCTTTCTTTCTTCTTTCTTTCTTCTTTCTTCTTCTTTTTCGTGACAAGCAGGAGCAAACACATTTTATTCCCCAGCTCTGCAGACTCCCAGGAGCAACCATCACTCATTAGATATCTGCAACATCTGTCATTCCTGCTGGGTTCTATTGCAATAATTGACAACTAAGCTGCAGCCTTTAAAATGCTTGATTTTTGGTGAAAGTTATATTGACCTCCATACCTATAGTGAGCCAGATGTGAGTTTCTAGTCTTTGAGAAAAGCCATCTTAGAATGCAAGTTATGAGTGAAGACATGGCTGTAGAATGTCTTGTACTGTTGGAATATTTTCTGTCTGCATGGAGAGAGAAGGAGTTGTTCTGAAATTTGAGGATCGCTCCTATCCCAACTTGGGCTGCTGCTAGATTTGGAATTTAAGTCAACACATGAATGAATGGAAGAAATCATGTAGCCTGAAGGAAGCAACTGGAGTCAGTGGGGACTTTGTGACATTTTAGTAGGAGGACAAGAGGTGTTGGCTGTTGCTTCCCTGACAGCGAGCTGGTAATTTGGCTGCTGGTCCCAATTCTGTGACATTGTGTTTACAGAGGTTGCTATAGGAGTACAGCAAGTTCCTTTGAGCTGCAATTGCTTCAGATCTGCCACTAAAGCAGATTAGAAAGGGTGTGGTAGATGGACTCCCTGGCTGACATCTGTGGAGGGTGGAAGAAGTTAGAAGCAGCATTTTCTGCTTTGTATCTCAAAGTTGTTTCCAAGCACCATTTCATTAAACCTGGGCATCCCCCACCCCTTCAATCCCAGCTGTTCACTCCCCTTGTCTTTGTCCGTGATAGGAAAGAAGCATGTCCCGAACAGTAACACAAAGGGCTCAGAGCATGGGCCTCAAAAGCAGTGCTTATAAGACGTGGGGAGCAATGTGCTGTGGTTCAGAGGCTGGAATGAGCTGCCGAGGTTGTGTGGTGCCACAGAAGTTCTTACAGCTGGTGTACTCAATACCATCTGTCTTATCAAACTGCAGGCTTAGCTGCTGATAGCCTCTGAACCCCATGTTCCCTCTACCTCACATTCATCTTGCCTTTTCAGTTGGATAAAGTCTATTAAAGTCAGCTGTAAAATCTGGGGATGAGATGTAGAACCTGTATTTTATTGACCCAGGATAACTGTATTGCTCACAGCCATCAGAGTTTTCTTAACAATTTATATGGCCAGGGACGTTATCAGACACAAAACCTTTGGGATTGCTCCACTGGCTTTAACCAAAAGACCAATCTGGTTAAACATCTTTATAATCTACATGGCCAAATGAAGTTGTTCCTGGTTTGGTGGTAGAAGAAGTTGATAAAAAGGCTCTCCATGGTTGTGGACATAATCCTTGCTGGTTTGCAATAAAAATCTTTGACGCTGATTTTCCTTGATTGTTCTCAAGTTCAGTCCAGCTCAGAGAAATTTGCCATCCCTGGAACTCGTCTTCTGAAGCAACCCCAGGTTCTGGGTTTACTAAGTTTAAAAGCCTACACATTGGCTTTGTGAGGCTGCATACATATTTCATAATATGTTGTGTGGCTCATCACTGTCTAAACCAGTCAGTCACTTTCTTTCAAGAGGAGGGGGGAAAAATCAGGTGAAGTGGTATTAACAAGTCACCTGAGACCAAGATTTCTTTGGCTGATGAGTTTTCATTGACCTTGGCCTGCATAATAAAAGACTTCTGTAAAGAATTATGCTGAGGTTCCTGAGCTATCTTTGTGTAGCACATTTTAAAACATATTAGGAAACTAAAGCACACTTACCCCAAGGGCTAAAGATGTGCTTCAAAGCCCTGGCTAGTTTACTAAAGTGGTACCTTTTGTCTCCTTCAATTTCCCACATAGTTTGATCTTGACAGAACATTCTGCTTCACTTCCTGCCCTGGAGTATGATGAGCATTTATCTCTGCTGTACAAGAGGTATTGTTTCCCACACTGAGGATAACTGTGTGATCCTTACAGACAGTATGTTTCAGGATGAAGTTGCATCTACTCCCACAGGACTTCATATCTACCTATCTTCACCCACGTCCAGGACATCCAGAACATGGAAAAGTGTGGTTTGAAAGATAATAAGAATGCTTTGGTGGAAAAGTTGCAAAGAAACATGACTAATCCCTGTTCCACTCCCACAGCCTACTCATTTTGCTGTGTGGCTTGTACAAGTGCTGGTCTTAGGTGAGATAGTGGCCCCTAAGTGCAGAGATTTGTTTCTGACATTTCTGTATTTCCCCCTATTTGAAATGCCATCAGCTTGAGACATCCACCTCATGAGAGAAATTTCCACTCAATGGCAGTCCAGAAAGGAAGACAGGAGTCAGTCAGACCTTTTCCCATGGTGCTCACCAAGGTGGGTGAATCAGCTCAGTCATGTGCCTGAGGAAGACCAGGTGACAAAAGAATAAGAATAAGAATAGGAATAGGAATAGGAATAGGAATAGGAATAGGAATGAGAATAAGAATAAGAATAAGAATAAGAATAAGAATAAGAATAAGAATAAGAATAAGAATAAGAATAAGAATAAGAATAAGAATAAGAATAGAAAATCCACAGCCTACTACAGACTCTGGTAAGTTGAAAGAAACTTTATACAAAGGCCTCAAGACCACTGGGGATTTAGTCAGCTCTACTACAACAAGCTGAGAGGGAAGGAGGGATAAAGGGTTCAGTTTTCCCAGACGGGATTTGTTACATACCTCTATCGTTTCTTTCAAAGCTTTCTTTTCTCTACCTGGTGCAGGCATTGGACATGGGCCAGGTGCCCTCTGTGTCCCTGGATGCAAACCAGCCAGGAGCTGGGGGAAGCCGAAACTGCAGCACAAGCAGAGCTGTCAATGCACTAAGTAGAGCTACCAGTGTCAGCTCTGAGGATGAAGGTTATCCTTCCACTGTTTGACGCCAACTGGCACAGGCTCCCTCTTCTTCCTTTACACAAGTGTTGCTTGCTTCCCCCTCCCTCTCCATGGTATTTTGCCCTTGAAGTCACTTCATCAAGAAAGTCTTCCTCTGTCAGAACTAATCTTCCACCCGCCAGGCCATGAATAGTCACCTTTTTGTGTGTTTGCATCATGTTGGCAAAGAAAGGGAGCAAAAAGAGTGGGTAAGCCTGAAAGAGGTAAATGGTACAATGTATCACCAAGAAATCCTATCATTACCTTTAATTCTAAAGCAACACAAGGTACTTGCCCATCCAAAACCTGGTCCCATAGTCTCACACATAGTTTCCTCTAACTTGGTTAGATTTCAGAAAGGTCTCCAATCCATAATCCTATGTGGCCAGAAGCCTATAAAGGAATTTTCCTGTGTCTAAATCCATGGTGAGAGCAAATACCCAGGTTCCTGACACTTAAATAAACATGAATGCATATTTTCTAGAAACAGAAGAATGGGGTTCTGGTAACCAGGACCTTGGCTGTTCCAGGGGATGTCTTTTTCAGTCCTTCTCAGGGCAGCTGATCTACCATTCCTAAACATCTCTGGTACTCAATAGGATTCAGACCAGAGATTGTGGGCTTGAAAAATCTGTTCCCATGATGCTGAACAATCTGAATAAGAATTCTGAGGAATATCTGGATATCTGATTGCCCTACAACTGTATAGATGATAGCTAAGAACACTGAAGTTAAAGGGTACCCCAACCCTTTACTGGAGACCTTGACAATGTCAAAGCAGACCAAGTTGGAATGTAATGATATGGAGCATATCCTAGGACATGTGGATCCAAGATACTTTGTAAGAAGTAGCAGTTGAATTAATACTTTTGTTTCTTTCAGCAAGTATCGTAGAGAAAGGACTATTGGTTTTTGTGCAAATAAGCTACCATGGTTCCTAGTACAAAGTGTCTTTCATGTCTGCATTCCCCAAATAGGACAAGACATTTTCTTTATACCTGTTCAGATGCCAAATTTCCTGCAACAGGTGACATCAAGTGGCTGTATAAATTATTTCAGATGTAAACTGAAATAGTAGAGTCTAGAGTCTAGAGTCAAACTGGAATAGGGTGCACAGCAATCCTGAATCAGGCTTACTGAGAGGGACACATAAAAAATTCCAAGATTAAGGCTCTTTTGACCTGGCACTGGTGTCTTGCTTCTTACTCTCCCTTGTAGAGAGCAAGCAGTGATGCATCTTTTAAGAGCTGGAACATTTCTAATCACAAAGCAACACTGGTGGTTAGAACACTGGGCTGGGATGCAGGGAAATCAGATCATATTACTATTCACAGAATCACAGATATTCTGAGTTGGAAGGGACCCGCAAGGATCACCAAGGTCCAGTTCATGGCTCTGCACAGGACTACCCCAAAAATCACATCATATGCCTGAAGGTATTGTGCAAACACTTCTGAAGGTATTATCCAAACAATTCTTGAATTCTGGCAGGCTTGCTGCTGTGACTGTTGAAACTGATAGTTTTGACTCTGAAAAACTGATATTGCTTTCACTGTCCATATTCATCCCTGTCCTCCTCATCCCTTAAGACAGCTGGAGAAAAAGCTTTATCTTCACCTGCCTGTGACCACTGGACTAGGAGAACTGAACCAATTTTGGTGGGGTTTAGTTGTTGGATTGGTTTTGGGTTTTTTTTCACCCGGAAATCTCTGAAGATTCTCAAGGTTCTTTTAAGATCAGTCCTGTCCCTTAGTAATCCTTACCTTTGAGGTTCAAGGGCAGCTCATACCACCCCAGGCAGGCGAGGTAATAGACCATCAGACCCCTAAATGTCAGACTGAATCCCTTTCCTCTTCTCTCTCTTCCACAGCTTCTGTATGAAGCCAGACTGCTTCATGGAAACACTATCCTGGAAGTCTGCCTCCTGTTCCATTTTACATCCCTGAAGCTCTAAATACAGTCAAAACAATTTAATTATATTGTTAAAAAATTATCTAACACTGTTCCTCTGTGGTATAAACATGAAAACTTGTGCCTTTTTATTTCTTTGAGACGCAAATAAGTCTTTTTAATGGTGTTCAGTGCTGCAAAATCAGGGTGAAGTAAAGGTTTGAATCACATCTGTGTGTACTCCCCAAGCTTCAGACTGAAGAGGGACAGAACCTGAGGACTCATATGGCAAGCTGAACTCAGAAACAGGCTTTTATGACTGAGTAATAAACTCATGAAAATTGGGGGTTTATTAACAAAAAATGTTGACAGATCTTTAACTTTAGTGGTGCTACTGAGCACTGCTATATGTAAAAACGAAACCTTTCTGCACTTAACAAATTTATTAACTGTAATTTCATTTATTTATTTTTTTCTTTCCACGTATAGAATATGTGCTAGGAAAACAAGAGCACTTTATGTCCTGTGAAACCAGAGTTGTTGTGAGATTTTTTTCCTAGAGGATTTAAAGGTATGCATGAAGGGTGTTTGTTTCTCAAGATCTGGCATGTCTGAAAGTCCAGCCCACTCCTGCAAAGTTCAGTGGGATTGTTGTCTACTTTCAATGCAGCCCTACAGCCAGATTGGAAAGTCACTTGCTGACGAAGACACACACCGGAACGAGTGGCTCATGGAAGGGGAGAGCCTTGTTTCCTTCACTTTGAAACCCAGTTTGCTCCATCCTTCCCATCAGTTTGTGTGTTTTCCCAAATTAGAGCAAATCCTGCCAGCAAAAATGACAGAGACTGACTGAGTCTTACCCGGTTATGAACCAAGAAGTGTGCCTTGGCCTCTCAGAAACAAGCTGTTCTCTAAGACTGACTCCCTAATGTTTCCTCTTGTTTCTGCAAACCCTCTCTGCTTCCATGGCTCTCCCAGTGAATTGTGACACTTGTCAGTGGTTTGGAGCAGAGACCCAAGTGCTTGCTCCTGCCCCAGGAGGTAACACCACCCCCTCCAAAAGCTTCCTCTTATAAACACATGTCTGCTTTAATAATTATTCTGGAGTAGGAAATTCCCTGAGTGAATTACCTCTCTGAGACCTCTCCTCCTGCACAACCTAGTCTGAATTTTTCTCTCCTTCCCTGGCTGTGACCATGGAGGGAATGAGGGATGCAGGGCAGTCTGCCTGGGGTTGTGAAAGCCAGCTTCGTTTCTGAGCAGTGGTAAAAATGAATACCACAGGGAAAAAACCTCCCCTTCCTCTGAACAGGACCACAAGCATGGTATTTTACCCTTGCTCACCAAGAAACCTTTTGATTTACAGGCAGGAGCTCACAGGGCAGCCAGGGAATCATCATCAGTCTGCTCAGAGCACCTTCCTGCTGCAGACTCCAAGAAGAACCTGAAACACAGGAAAGCACATGCCTCGTGTCTAACAGGCTCACTCAGGTCACGGTATGGAAAAAATCAGCCTGAAGTAACACAGGCCACACTGAAAATCTGCAAGTCATTACCCATAACGATTATTCAGAAAGAGAGCTGGCATCAAATCATTTTCCCCCTCCTCCAGACTAAATTTTTCCCCCTCCCTTTTTCTTTCACTCCTTGGTGCATTTAAGCAACAAAGAGTATCTGAGGGTTGTTTCCCTTGTGTTAAGAGTCATCAAAAATCTGCTCAGGAGCAAGGCACAGTGGAGCCACAAGGAAAAGCAGGCAGAAGCCAAAGAGCAGGGAGCTGGTCCCATTCAGCTGTGCCCATCCTTGTCCTTGTGGAAACATGCACCCAGTTGGCAAGGGAAAGTCTGAAGAAACAAGGGCAGACAGGGACTGTGTAAACATATCTCTTCTGCCTTGCTGACAAAAGAAAGAGAGCAGGTGAGCAGTCACTAGAGTAGAATAATTTCCTTTCAACAAAGAAAGCAATGTACAGTGTAATGTCCAAGGTCTTGCAATTACCTTCTGATTTGAAAACGTCTTGGACCTCTCTCTCTCCCTACCCAGGTGGGAAATATTCACTTGGTGACATCTGCAAGCACAAACACATACAAACACCTATCATTCCTTGCATTTGCAACAGCAAATATATTCCTTTTCTTTACCATTAAAGCAGGAACGTGGATGAATGTATTTGGAAGCCTTTACTGCTCCTATTGTAATGCCAGATGCACAAAGATATGCAAGAATAAAAGCAGCAAGGAGCTTAGGGGAGCAGAAATTTTGGCTGAGGGTGATGCAGAGTCCAGAAAAGCCTGCAGAAATACTTGACTGTACCTTTGACTGAGAGACTGAAGAACTCTTCTCTGGGGCTTGTTAGAACTGTAACTGTCTAATTTAGAGGAGCAGGATAGGATGAATATTTTATGAGGGTTTTTCCACAGGGTTGTTAACATTTAACAAACAAAAGACAGCCGTGATTCATTTTCCTTCTCACAGGGGGCAAATGAGTTAACAGATGTAACAAGGGAATTAAAAAGGGATGCTCTCAGCACTGAGAACAGCTGTTGCCTTTTCACGTACTTGGAAAACTGGGAGCCCTGATGTTTGTGCAGCACCTATAGGACATGGTAGGTCTAGGGTATAGTTTGCAAACTGATTTAAACCTGTTTACTGCTCCAGGGTCCCTGGCTAAGTGCTGCTGTTTGATAATCTATGGCTGTGCTCCCTTTATCTGCAAAGGTGAAGGAAATATGCAATCTGTCTCCCGATCTAGATAGACGGTAAGTCCTGGGCTGTGGTCAGCTCAGCTAGTCATGAGCTGACTCCAGGTACTTCCCCAGGTGCTCATCCTGCACAGAGGCATGAGATTGTGTTTCAAAAAGGGCCCTGACCATACCAAGAGAGAGAGCAGACAGTCCTGTCCACAAAAGCTGTGATCCCTTTGGGGCAGGTGATTTGCACCAGTGGGGATGCAGAGGTGCTGCCCCTCCCATCTCCGGCCTCCCTGAATCACTACCACTGCAGCGCACCCTGCCATCCCTGTAGTAGGTCAGTTGGGGAAAGAAATGCTTCCTTTCCACAGGGAGCTGTCCTGCTCCCAAGCAGACATCCCTGGGCATCTTGCCCCATCCTGCCAACTCCATCAGCCTACATAGGTGTCTTGAATAGGTTGGTCCACTCTGGCCTGTGCCTGCTGCATTTTTAATGAGTGACTGAGCATGGTATGCTCTATCTTGCTTCTGGCTGCTCAGGTGCCTTGCACAGAGCCTGCAGACAGCCTGTTGAGGATTTTTTTTGGTGATGTGTGCTCCTGGGGGTGCTCTCCACCAGTTTCTTGTTTTGGATGAGTGTCAAGCTACAGTTTATAATGTACAACTTACAAAAAAAAATCCATCTAGACCTCCCCTTAGAGACTATTTCTTTTGCAAGCATGCAAGTACCCCTTATACATGCTTTTCTTATGCAGACACACAGATGTGCAGCTTAATACAGCACAGTGCCACAAAAACAATCCTTACTCTCCAGGTGAGGTACATCACCAGCTCCATCACTGAGCTGATGATAAGCATTTCAAACCTTGCCTTTGCTAAGCCATGTCATGCCAGGTCCGTTTTCAAGATAGTGTGCCCATTGCTGTAATACCAGGACATTTAGAAATCTAAACAGGAGCCAGATGCACAAAAGGGCTCTAAGAGACTGAAAGCTGGGTTTTTCCTAGTCCTTCCTCCACATTTTTCCTCTTTATTCAGAAGTTCATGTCTAGCAAAAGCTGTAAAACCTGTTCTTGAAGTCTTTTCTAGAGAACCACATCAAAGTAAAACAGCAAGATGATGACCAGATATACTGGTGCAACCCTAATCCTTCCCAATCTCTAGGCTTCCCCTCCCTCCCACTAAATCTGACCACAGCTCTCTGCTGTGGGGCCAATACTGCTCAGGCCTATTTTGGAAATCTATTACTACTGGTTCTTACACAAACAGCGGGGACTAAACACAGATCACAGGAATGATGGAGCTTTTTGGTAGCAGGAGACAGACATGATGCAGATCCCAGGTCTAAAGCAAGGCAAGTCCTTCTTTTGATTGCACTCTGTCCCTGGAGTGCACTTCATATTTCAGCAAGGCTCACACACCTGTCTGTGCTGGCCTCTGTTTTGCTTTTCTCCTGGAGAAAAGGCAGTATTCATGCTTGATCCCTGTTCTGACATGATTCTCTGCAGTAATTTTCTGCAGGTAGCTCTCTCCTCTGATGTTGGAGGTCCAAGGCTGGGCTCTTTTCATGCTTGAGGGCCTAAAATCATGTCAGAAGTGTCATCATATCATGTCATAACAGCAGTGTCTGCCAGTTGCCACCCTCTGACTAATCTTGGTGCCTGTGTCTGAAAACCACAATAATACCAGCTTAGCAGCTAACTGTCCCAAACTTGCTCAGAGCTCTGTTACTTCTTTAGAGAGAAAAATTATCCTGGACTTTCCCTCACCTGCAACCACCTCTTGTGGCACTTTCTATGTCTCACTTGGAGAGAAAACTCAGCCCCAAGAAAGAGATTTTAGTTATGGTCTGGAGTATGATAGTGAGAGAGCCTGGGCCCACTTCATCCCTTGCAATGGTCCCAAACACTTCTCTATCTATGCAGGACATCTTCTACCTTCTCAGAACTTTAGGAAACCAAAACCAGGCAGGAAAGTTCTCTTGGCTACTTCCTAATGGACTCTGATAACTCCTGGAGCAGGGTAGAAGAGGTAGAAAGAACTGCCAGAAGCTGTGCTGATGGAGATCTGTTCACACAAAGTGTAGATGAAGAGCAGGCCATCTCAACCACCTGCCTGGCACACACTCCTGTGGAACAAAGAGAGGCAACCTACAAGTCTTTGTGCTTGGACTGCACGGGTGGAAGGCATGCAGTCTGCTTCTACATCCTGTGAGAGAAAACAGGGGAAAACACCACTATTCTTGGATTTAGGCTTTCTCAAATATTTGTCAGGCAAGTGATGAAGTGGCCAAGGAGAAGAGAACCCAATACACACCCTAGAAACTCACAAAGAAAGCCTGGAAAATTGGTTCATTTTGTGGCTTTGAACCAAATACAAATCTATTTCTTTGTCCACTGTCCCATCTGTGAAGGGGGAATAAAAACATTAAGACTGGTGATTTTACTTAATAGAAAAAACAATGACGTGGCACAGAAAGGCCACATTTATATTCATATTTGCACTGCTATTTGTACTGATAGTAGAATGCATTATTGCATACTAGTTATTGGGAACCTGGATGGCATGCACTGGAATAACTTAAGAGGCTTAGAAAGGGGTGTTTCAACATGATTGAACACAAAAGGCTAAATGGAATATTGTAGCAGAGTACTGAAGACAACCGTGAGTGACTCCATCTGGGTTGGACTGCTTTCAGACTTTTCCAAGGGATACATCAAGAAAGAAATTGTGACCGTATTTCAGCTTCTGTTTCAGTCCTTTTCACAGGTTGATGTCCTTTTCTATTATCTGGCCTTGAGACATCGCCATGATTGAAAAAATTATTGAGTGGCACTTGTGAAAATGACAGAGCATGAAGATTTTTTAAGGACAGGCCTAATGGAGTGCTGAGCACTTCTTCCTAAGCCAGTTTTGCTGAAACAACTCACAAAATGTATCATTCACCTGTGATAAATCATCCTCAGCTCCAGGTTTCCCTCTCATGATTTAACACTCTACCTAGTATTCTGTGGTTGAGTTTCAAGGCCACTAATGCATAAACAGCTTCTTCAGCCCTGAACTCCCCTGGAGTACGGTCTGCTGTTTACCAAGATATACAAAGAGATATATGTGT
Source organism: Climacteris rufus (assembly GCA_013398175.1). Lineage (NCBI taxonomy): Eukaryota > Metazoa > Chordata > Aves > Passeriformes > Climacteridae > Climacteris > Climacteris rufus. The sequence goes on from VZRZ01002554.1 coordinate 962,310, forward strand.
GTTTATATATATGCATATGTGTATCTATAAATATGTATATATGCAGCATATACCTTTCCAGAGCCCTCACATTAGTTAATTAACTGTACGGCACAATTAATTCATTCATTGTTCAGAAATTCCAGGAGCATTAGATGACTGACTCCAGCAGGAACTTAACCAGACAGACAACTTCTCTCCATGGTTTGTCATTCTGGGAAACAGGTTTTTCAGCAAAAAGACTTTTACAGTACAGTACAATTTTACATGTGAAATGCCTGAAATTCCACCAAATTGGAGCTGGTAAAACCAGATAGTTTTACTGGAACTGGTGGGTTCTAGGTAACTCCCAGAGGATAGAAACTGTGTGTGAGGCTGGCTCTGCCAGAGATTATGGCTTGGGATTTTTGCTGTGTCTTTTATTTTGCTTTACTTTTTATTTAAGCTAAAGAATTTGCATTGTTGTGGACACAACATAGAGCACAAGAGTCTTTCTACTTCATTGCACTAACACAAGCCTCACTAACCTATATGAGCTTCCTTTTTTGTTCTGTGATCAAACAGCACAAGGTGACACTCACAGCAAGCAGTTTTGTAAAATGGGATGCCTTGCCACTTCCTATGACTGAAAAAAAGGAGGAGAGCATGACATATTCCTCTTACTCTGTGGCTGGGCAGGATTTATGGGAGAAGAAAGAAGCTACTTTCTCTGAGGATGTTTTTTCTGTGACAAAAAAAAAAAAGAAAGAGCAAGTCTGGATCAACACTGATATTTTATTGATTTTCTCTCTTTTAACTAACATTTTTCTGAGAAATTTTAACAGTCTAGTCTCTATATTTTCAGTCTGACACTAGCTTTTAGGACTTCTGAAATCTAAATTGATGAGAATGTTTCCTTTTTCTTTTTCAAAACAACAATTTCAAATGAATGTCTAAAAATTTACAATTTATAAAGAGGTTAAAGAAGAGAGAGAGAAAAAGAAAATCAGAACTTTTGTTCCTGTGTTCTGTTGTTCTGGTATGAAGATGTGAGATTTTCTTATTATTTTGAATTTCAAATTTGAAATGAACTTAAAAGTCATGTTCCTTTCACAATCCCCTTTTATATTCATTCACCCATGCTGGACTGGTATTAACAACAAGAACAGATACATTACAGGTAGAGAATCCATATGATAGGTTTTGCTTTGGTAGAGTTCCATTAGTTCTGCTTTTAGGGAGTACTTCTATTTTAGAAATATCCCACAGAGACACCAAGCAGAGAATTGTGCTAGGCTGGGAAATCAGTGCCAAGGCAGGGATAATTTTTGCCTCAATTACACATGTTAACTTCTAACCTTTGATCAGGTAAATGTAAATCTCATCAGCAGGGATACTCTAAATACATGTAGGCATGAACACTTGTAGGTACCTACATATGGATTTTTAATGTCAATGTCCAAGCATGCAAATTAATTTATCTGAACAACCAAAGATTTATTGATGGCTCTTCCTCTAGGCAATCTTTAGTGCTATCAATGATAAGATAAATTACATTTGTGCATTTCCCCTCCCTTAGTATCTGCATTGGTCTCCATGAACTTCCTTTCAAAATTCCTCCACTAAGTCCTGTTCACTCCCAGACTGTAAATGGAGTCCTGAGAGACAGAGAAATCATCCTTACAGAAGAGGAACCTGAGCCTGTCGCCCAGATATCACCAAATAACTTCTGAGTAACCTGAAGATGAGTTTTCTTGAGAAAAGAATACCCACTTAGTTAAATCCCTTCCAGAGGGCTTCAGTATGGAAGTGGTGTGATCTGCCTGGTAGTTAAGGGAATTAATGAGGAAATGGGCAAAGACAGGTTCTGCAGTTGTGCCATGCTGCAGGAACATAACATTTCCGTCTGCTCTGAAAAATAATATAAATGGGATAGACAGGCAGTTTTCCTAGCCAGAATTTTACTCAACAAAATGTTTTCAAATGAAAAACAAGCACATCCACTGGGTAGCAGTAGGTATTATGGAGGTTTCCACTGCCAGTCTCTTGCCAAAACCACATGAAATGTCATTTGCCTCAGTAGACAGTGACATGTGGAAAACTCTTCTGTTACACTGACTTGCAAAAAAAAATTTTGGAATTCCCTTTTCCACAGCACAGCAGGAAGGCACTAGATGGGCAAAAGGTTTCAGAATAGTTTGAAGATATCTTCAGGACAGCAGGGCTTTTTTTTTGCCAGTGTACCAGGTATTAGGATTAGGAATAACTAGGTCAAGGGATTTTATTTTAGCCAAAGAGCCTGGCCAGGGGATCTGGGAAATGCACAAATTTAATGATGAATCTAGAGGCTGACAGAGGGTAAGTACAGAAAACATTAATATTGTTCAAGGCCTCCTCCTTACAGCAGACTTGAGCTAGCAAAAGCAGCTGCCAAGGTCCTGACTGAGCAGATGAGCCTGCTGCTGGGCACATATGTTGAGTGAAGGCTTACAGATGAATCTGTAAAAAAATTTTGGTTCTCCTTTGCTTTTCATGGACTATGCCTACAGAGCAGCTCTTCCATGAATCTTCAGGAGGACACCTTATTTCTTCTGGATCATATACATACGATGAAGTCCACTTTTCTTGTAATCCTTTCTTATGAAGTATTCCAGATGAATACATCATTTTGCTTTGCTTTGCTTTGCTTTGTACCCAAGTGGTCTCCACTGTGGGGGGTGGGGGGGAAGCTGAGCTGATAGGTTTTTCTTATATTATCCGCCTTTGGAATGTATCACTCTCATTGTTTCAGCTCCTGTCCTTTATATTCAGCAGTGAAATGCAGAAATTGTGCATTTTTTTAGAACTCTTTTAACCCTTTCACATCATGCAATACCTCAGATAGAAAGGAAAGAGTGCCCCACTCTCTCCTGCTCTAATTAGTTATAAATTTTAGTATTTTTTACTACTGTGTTAGGATCTTTACAGAGACACAGCAGGATGCACCCTTTGCCTTATAGAGACATTTCCAGTTCAAGAGTAGGAAACAGGAATTTAGAGCAGGTACAAGGAGAAGAATTGAGACCTCAAGACTCTGGACATCATTCTCCTGACTGCAGTGCTAAGAAGCGGTAAGTTCCGTCCATATACAAACTGAAAAGGCACTTAGAAAATTAAAATTCTGAACTGTTCTGTGCCAATATGTTTCACAGAGGAAGCCTTCAGTTATTACATGTCTGATTTGGACATTTCAGTTTGATATCTAGTGTTTAGTGGCTGAAGCCGGGCCTGTGGGTCTGAGAGCTGGATGCTTTAAGTAGGTGCAGCTTTTGTTGACTTCACTGGAGTATGTAGGTGTCTCTCGTCTCTCAAAACCACTTTCTTAATAGCTTCTTCCAGTGAGTTTCTGTAAGGAAAAGGAATTTAAATCAGAGCTTATTAGTCCAGCCTGGAGATATCTGATCATCTGGTTCATAGGCTTTCTGTTTCATAGGGACTTTCTCCTCTGAACACATGCATCTGGGATCACACTAAGAGTAATAACTGTGCTTCCCAGAACAGGACTTGCCTCTCCTAGTTCCAACTGAAGAGGGGAATGAAAGAGCTGTTTTTTAAAAATGTAATTAATACTAATGGAATATAAAAAGATACATATGTGGCCTGTGATGGCTGTTTCTCAGAATTCTTGTTCACACTTAAGTGCAGCAAACAGTGTGTGGTTTTCAAATGAGCGATCACTTCAGGCTGGAAGTTTGGAAGGAAAGGACAGGATGTCTGACATGTCCTGAGGAGAAGGCTGAGCACCGACAAGATCAGAGCCCACCCGTGGTAAAGATTATAATACAAACGATCTCTCAGGACAGTCCTGGACATACCAGGCCCTCTCCAACCATCTGAATCTTTATTCAAACATTTGCATGAATGCCACCCATCTGAGCTCACTTGGAATTGGGCTACCAGCAGGGTCTGGTTTTGATTAACCTTCTCATTTATGCAGCGTCAACTGGCTTAATTTTTTTATTATTGCTGTGAGAGAGAAAATTAAAGGAGTTGCCCGGCATGGTGCATCCTGCAGCTGTTTCATCTGAATGTCAGAGAGCGAGAATGGAAGTATAGTCAGACTTGGTTAAAATGGAAAATGTTAAGGGGGAATCAGGTACATAAAACACAGCTGCTACTGGGCAAGGGTCTGACTCCTGGGCCAGTAATCTGGATTGCAATACCCTCTCGGAAGCTCAGAAATAACGTCTGTATTGATTGATGTTTGTCCTTTTTCCTTTAGCCAAACCCTGTTTCCAGCTGCTTGGATGTTTTGACAGAGCCTGATACTCAGCTTTTCTTTCTTCCGCACCATTTCCAGTCTTTCTTCTTGACACAAGCAAAACCCACCAACAACAGACAACCTCTTGCCCTTGATCCTCATGTACTGAGGTCTTGCACATGGGAACAAATCCTCTCTATTCTGTACAGTATTTGTCCCTGTTCTGAGAAGGACCCATTCTCATTTAGAGCACTTTGAGCTTGATCTTGCTGCACTCTAAGGAGCTGAATGTCAAATACACCATAAAATGAGGGTCATTTTTGTGTCTCCTTGTTTATTCTCATATCCATCTCGGTTGTAGCAGCCAGTTGTGCCCACTACCCAAAACACTTTTAGAAGAAAGGCTGATGCAGTTCCTCAGAAGACTCTTTGTAGTATTGATTGAGCTGGCCCCAGAGTCCAGGTTGGTGAGTGATGTAATATTTCACCTCCAAGTTCAACCTGAAAAATTGCTTTAAGTGCTATTATTCTGGCATTTCTTATATGCTTGAAATTTCAGAATGATGAAAATAAGAAAAATAAATAAACATATATATATATATATTAGAAACAAACAAAAAAGAAAGAAAGAAAGAAAAAAGTTTTTAAAAGAGACAGAGAGAGAGGAAAAAAGTGGACAAAGAGGCAACACTATGATTCTTGCACTGAGTCTTGTTTCCTAGGTAATTGCAAGAAAAGAAAAAGGGCCAATTTCCCAGGTGAATACTGTACATGGACTTTATTAGTTTCCCAGAGGTTTAAACTGAGCTTGACATTTCACTGAACATTACATTCATATAATGGGTTGGGAAGTATATTTTTGAGCCAAAAGTTCTCAAACAAGGGCGTCTAACTCTGTGAAGCCAAATCCCTGTTTGGGCACCTAAAATTTCTGAACACCCACAGCTTTTTCTGATTTTCATTAGATTTGTTTGTGCTCAGCACTTATGACAAATCCCTCCAATTTTATTTAGGTGACTGTTGGCAGGGATGTCCACACTTCAAAGAAAGGAAAAAATAGAGAGAGGAAGAAAGTGAAAAATAAGCACTGTTCTTAGCTTTAGTTGACTAGTAACAGAGGTTCAAATTCAAGTTTAGAATCTTTTATTGGACTAAACCAGAGCAATGTGAATTGTTTTGGCTCCACTAGTTCTCTAAATGACATTGACTAACTTAGGCTAACTATGCCAAATTAAGAACATTTCTAAATTTTATTTTTTGCATAGATTTAGTCTGTTGATTTCTGCATGTTACCTTCAGGGCCACAGCTGGAACATTTTGCACCAGGACCTTACTCATTGCACTCCAGCAGAAATATGGCCACAAATGTAGAACTTTGTCCTCTCAAATCTTACCTCCTTTGAGTATCTAAGATAAACTCCCAGCCTAAACTGCATACAGGACAGCAGGTAGCAGGCAGAACTAGAAACCCTTTACAGAAGGGCTCATGCCCTGCCTTTCAGTACCTGCACAAACAGCAACAGGCAACAAAATTAATTTAGTGTAGATCCAAGAATTGCGTCCAAAATCAGATCCACAGAAGAAGGGCCATATCAAGATAAGAAAAACAACAGGAGGTTATGTGGTGTCCTGCAAGGGGTGTCCCAATGTGCAAAGATGCTGGGACAGGTCATCATGGGTCATGAACAAGGAAAGAGAGCCTTTCTCCTTACAGTTTCTATGTCTCAGTTCCTCACATCTCCTGCCATTTCACTCAATCTCTAGTCTTCTTTTTGGCAAATTTCCAATGGTTTTGCCTGAGGAAGTACTGAGTAACATATGAGTCAGGTTCTGATGACTTGAATGTGTGATCTTATACACAACACACTGCACAAATATTCTTCACTGAGTAATGGGTTTGGGAGCAAGAGAAAGGAAAACCCCAGCTGCAGGTGCACCCCCTTTACCCCAAACCCAAAGGTCTGGAGAACTTTTTAATCTCTCATAATATTTAGTTTAATTCTTTTCAAGGGGGAGGGGGAAATCTGAGCATCAGATTATGTAACTCTAAAAAATATGTTTCTACTTAAAAGCTAATCAACACCTCCCACATCAGACAGTAAACGTGGTGCTGTTGAACAGGATTATTCCTGATCTCTGCTTTGTCTCAGCTGTGGATTAAAAACTGTAATGTTATCCTGTTTAATATTTTAACCGTATGGGCTGCAATTTCATGGGCAATTATATGACAAGGGAAATGCTCAGCAATCCTGTCACAACCCAAAAGATTGGTATTTCCTTAAAAGCTGCACTGAAATCTTTGCCTGTGGTAACAGGGGTCTGTCTCATCACTTTTTTCCTTCCAGAAAAATCCTTTAATTTTTTAAAAATTTAATTTATTTCTTTACACTTTTATTAAGTCACTTTTTTTCACAGTGAAGCAGGGAATACTAGAATGGGATTTGTACCTGCAGAGTGGATGCTCAGTGCCAGCTGCACACAGTTGAATATGAGAAACCATTCTCAGCATATCAAGATCTACAACTACATCCCACCCCACAGCCCTAGCCAATGTTCTCTATTTGAATTGGCTAGTGCAGTGTGCTTTCTTCTCTTTGGTATGTCTTGCAGTCACCCAGCAACAAAGATGAATACCAAGGAAAAACTAGGATGAGTGTTTAGCTGGGTGCCAAGAAAGAGTCTTGTACAGAGTGTATGGATGGGTTCTCTAAGCTCCTTACATGTAATGAAATACAATATAAAAGAAGAGAACAGAACAGAATATTGCAATTGGAAGAGATGTACAATGATCATCTGGTTCAACTGCCTGACCAGTTCAGGGCAGTGACCAGTATTGAGTCACGGTAGTTTCCAGCTCAACTCTAAAAAATGCTACAAAGCTGAAGTCTGTCCTGTGATGGACTTATTTCCAGCCTCATACTGAACCTTCTATCTCTCCATCGGTGCCAATCTCTGAACAATTTTGGTGTACTTTGTAAAGCTAGATTCTTTTAATGACATGATGAAACATTACTAAACCCTTCACTGAATTTTCTTTCCAACAAGCTAACTTGATTCCTTTTACCCAAACTTTCACTGATGGTGTAATGTTGTTAGTTTCTTGTCATATCTTGCAGTGAAGCGTTGCTGTGTAGTCTCTGAAAAGACTTGTAGCTCATCCCACTCATCAAGGCATTTCACCTGTAATAGTATGCCTACTAGCTAGATACAACTAGTCCTTAAAATACTTTGCAAGGAGTTACACAAAACCTGGAGTTATGAAAGGGCTAAAATCTGATGTTTTCACTCACACAAAGTTCACATGCAAGCCAATAATAATTTGGCTTAAGGAATAAATTCAAAATCTGACTCAACAATATCACTAATACTACATTACTGCAGTTCATGCAGAATATAGATTGAATAACCAGTTTTTTAGAAAGAGACAGAGTATTTGTATAAGCAAATAAATAAAAAATCTTCATCCTAAATAGTAAACCTATTGGACTATGGAGCACTCCTCGTTTTTATATATATGTATATTCATGTACATTTGTGAAATTGAAGATAAGAAGCTTTTGAGCTTTTTTCTGGTGTGTGCAAACTCATAAAGGACCATATATGCTGACTGTTTGAATTCCTATGGATTTTCTGTGATCAAGTCTAGGAAAACTGAGTTGTACTGAAAGAAAAAGGGAAAGATACAATGGTAGAGTGAGTGAAAAAAATAAATTTCACATGTACCAAAGCAGACACCTAACCAAGTCCTGGCCCTGGTTGCCCAAGCTGGCTCTTTTCTAAAGACCTGTTATTTTAGAAATTTGATTGGCTCCCTCTGTGATTTTTATTGTTATTAAATAAATGTAAATACAATTGCATAAAGTATAATCCAAAGTGTGATATATTTGAGGTCATGTGGTCCACATGGGTATATGAATCTATGTTGTTTGCTATAAAAATCTAACAGTCTATGGATCATCTTTTTGTCCTTATTGTTTTCCTGGGTGCAATGAAGCTGTGCTTGTCTGGGTGCAAGGACAGAATTTGGTGAGGGCTCAAGTGAAATGGCTTTGCTCCTGTGAAGGATGCACAAGAGGATATTGCCCAAGTTTCTACACAACGTGTGTTCCCACTGAGTGAGGTGTGGGGACTTTCATGCCATATACACTGCATCTCACCACCACAATTTTGGAGATGGATGACCTGTTCTCTTGCACATGGTGTGTAGGTAGTCCTATGGTTACTGTCCAGAGCTGGTCCCAAATCTTTGTCTTCTCACTAGAAGTATCTAAATGTTAGGAGGGAAAAATTGATCAGCAAAATCAGAAGCATCTGCACAAAGGAAACCTGTCATGTATGGCTGGGCTGTTTTCTGATGGTTGCACAAAACTGAAATCAAGCAAGGGGAAAACATGTTTCTTCTAATGGGTTAGAATTAAGACTTTCAATCCATGTCTCAGGCTATTGAAGAACATTTCATGCACTTTTAGGGACCTTTTTAACTACACAGATGCTTTTGCTAAGGAAGATTACCAAGAAAAGGAAGGTTAAATGAAACCAACCAACACTATCCAGTCTGACTAGGAAAGGGAGATCATGTAAGTCAGAAACCCTACTGTCGTTTATACCAGAGCACAGATTTGTGGGCATATGCTCTAGAAAGGTACTGAAATCTTTGTTGGAATAGCTAAGTACACTGCAAGCTGCAAATTGTACCAGCATCCAATCTTCACATCTTCAAATTTTTGGCAACATGGGATCCACAACAATTAACTGATAATTATAAGGAACTCACCACAAAAGGCTGTTTTGCAAGAGCAGGCAGAATATGTTGATTTTTCATTTTGCATAGATTTGCCTAGTGAGTCCCACATAGATAGGTCTCACTCTGAACTGATGGCAATGCAGCTTAAATGACTTTCTAGAAAAGGCAGAGGTTATAGGTAAAATCCAGGACTCACTGCATGATACACACCAGTTTAAAGAAGAAAGAAAAAAAAATTAAGGTGGAGAGAGAAATGAGAAATTGTCTTTCAATATATGGAAAGTTGTTACGAAGAGGTTGATGGTAATGCTTTTACTCTAACAATTGATTAAAGGATGAAGGGGAAAATTACCAATTTACAGCAGAGAAAAATTGGGTTAGAAATAATGAACAACATAACTGTAATGGAGTCAAGAAATTTAGAAGGATATATACTCTCCTTTTGCTGAATTTTTTGAGGCTTGTCTGCTGTTTATGTAATATATTCTGCACATACATCTGCCTCATTGGAGGTGGTAAAATTGCATTTGTCTTGAAACCCCTTGCTCTTACACAATACTGCAATCTCTGCTATTTTTCAGAAAATAAATAACTATATCCAACTGTTTGGATATCTAAAATGGGGTCTTGATTTGGTCCCAAAAGTGCCAGACATAAAGGAATAATTGTGAATATTAAGTCCAGAACAAAACCTCCCAGGAGTTTAGATTAATTCAGATATGGGACTTTGATTCCGCAGGTATTTTGGCTGGCTAGGAAATTAGGTCATTAACTATCATTATCATTTTAAAAGTTGTTTATGGAAGCTCCCTAGGTGCTTTCCAGGGATTCAGCAACTCCTGCATGCTGCTGACATGCTGGGATGCAGTCTTCCCAAAGTCTGGGGAGGTCTAACTCTGTGGATTTGACCATAACCATGTTTGAGTAACAACTGTTCAAAAAATCCAAAATTGATAATTTTTACAGCCTCTCCATCCTAGTAACAGTCTGGTAAAAGGACCCAGGTCTTCAATCCTTATTCTCCACAAGCCCACAACATCCAAGATTTTTGGAGTGTTGACTAGGAAGGAAGCAAAGCCATGCTAAGACTCACCTCAACAATAGATGCATCTTAGCAAAATTAAGGCAAAGAACTTGTATTGGGTATGAAAATCCCAGATGTGAAAGCAAGCCTTACTGTCAGGTAGAATTTGTCTTACCTTTTACACACTTCCCATAACTGCTCTTACCACATTAGGTAATTACCTGGTCCTTCTGTGTTTCAGCTAGTTGTGGGCAAGGCTGCCAAAAGCTTGGAGGTTATCTTTGCTTAAGCATCCAAGTATTAAAAGGCTTAGTCAAAGCTTATCTCATATTCTGGAGGCTTCTGCACTGGCCTCTGCATCACCTTTTTTGCAGGATCCCAAACCTTCACTCTCTTGTGTCAAAGGCAGCCATGGACTTCGGGGAAATCCAGATGTGTCCTATCGTTGACCAACTATTTTCACAAAACTGTTGATTGCAATAGCAGTACTATTGCTAGACATGGGCTTTTCTTTTTCATCTGAGGACTGGGTTGAGCCTTCCCCAAGATGGAGATCCTTATTTTTGATTTAAATGGATTGCATAGTAGTGCCTCAGCAACATTCACACATATCTGAACTCTGCAAGAGTTCAAAACTGTTAATTTCTGGCTTGCTCCTGAACACTTGTGTTCCTGCACCAGCCACCAAATCACAGAGTCTTTATGTTTTTACTGTCTCTATCTTCTTGGTTAACTAATAAAATAGTCAAAATAGAACTGTAAAATACTTCCTGGCTTTAAATCATCTTTCATGTGAGAATGAGCCAGGCACTCATCTTCAGCAATGAACAGTTTTGGAATTGTTTAAGAAGAAAAATGCAGCTGCCTGAGGATAATGGGAGGTGAGCCAAAGTGAGCTGAGTTTAGGTGGGAAAAAGAAATAATCAACAGGGTACCAGTAAGGAGAAGCACGTCCAAATTTGTCTTTGAGCCTTCAGTCCTGCACTCGTTCCTGCTTGAAATTTGAATTGTAAAGTCCAAAAAAGAGTTACAGAGCTGATGTTCTTCCCATCACTGCAAATATCTCCTGTTTTCTAGCTGTTGCAGGTTCCACTTCTCAGTACATACCTCTTGTCTAGAGGCATGAAGCTGTAGAAATATACAGAAACTAGGCTGGATTCTTTAAAGCATTCAAGTAATATCACTGAAAGTACTAGAGAAGCAGTTAAAATCCTTATGAGGGTGGGTTTATTTGGTTTGCTTCTTTTTTCTCCTTTTGTTTTATTTTTCCCTCCCTGGACTTCTTCTGTTTCCTTTTTAATGTTATCTTAAGCTTTCAGGTTCCCTTTCCTAACCATCTTCTTGGAAAATGGGCTGTTGTTTCTAAGCCATCTCCCCAATGATCAGTGGTTTAGAAATGTTTGTTTTTCAAATACCTTAATTGTATGGTCTACCCAGCAGTGATCAGCACCGAAAATTATATTTCAGAGCTAAACACAACCAGATGGAGAGAGAAAAGCCAGCCATTCCAAAAAGCCTAAAAACCCTATCTGAGCTCCCCGTGTGGTTTGGTTGATCACTGGTTAATTTCATAATGATTTCTCTTGCAGATGGGTGAAAATAATCTGGGGTTATATTTATCTATCAGAAGAAAGAACCAGGCTTTCAAAAATGACTCAAGACATATCAATATCAGACAGGCTGTAGAGCTGGTACAAATGCAGCTACTCCTTGCTTCAGGGAAACATAAAACCCTTTTCAGAGGCAAAGATTTTCTTTGTAACATGCTCACATTAGCACTCACTCATCCTGTTTGAAGACAGATTCCTTGCACCTCGCTTTTGCTCCGAGGTGGGTTGAATTACTTGCTTTTTTAATTCAGAGGTAAATGGAACAGAATAAAATATCATGGAAGATATTAATTATATTGAGGAGAAATATTCTGTGCCACTTACTGTAATCACACAAACTTTATATTGAAACATACCCACCCTGTCCAGTGCCAGATTCATCCCCAGAAATCCTTTTGCTGGCTTGGGTGAGTTTGTGCTTTTCTCTTGAAGCCCTTCTGAAGGACATTTTATGTCCCACTTTATTCAAGTAGAATTCTACTTCATTGTCAGTTTTCCTGTAAAGTCCCTGGACAATTCAACAAGGTGATGGAGGACAAATGAATGCAGCCTGGCAGAGATAGAAACTTCAGGGCCCAGCATCTTAATCAGGAGTCCAAACAAAACTCACTTTGTGGAAACAGATGCATCAAGAGGAAAAAAGTCAGGACAGGGGATGAAGGGTGACACAAGGGTCACTGGGATTAGAGGTCCTTGCATATATACTTGGAGAGGAGCTTCAGCTGCAGTTGGTACCCTACTGGCCATCAAAACAGGTTAGTTTCATGAACTTGGAATCACTTAGAAAATACAGCTCTTGAAAGCTCCCCAGGCTAAACCTCAAAGTAGGTTTTTTGTCAGAAGCCTTTAAAATGGTATCTTTACCATAACTTGCTGGAACAAACGAAAATGAATTGGGGTAGTTAAATTAACAGGCCACAGAATTAAATTACAACTGCAGATGAGTTTAAAGACAAATAATTGTTTTCATTTCCCATCTGTAGAAAAGAAGCCATGTCCAATAAGCACTGGAAGAAGAACATAGGCTTTACAGATTTGATTAGCAAGGAGATACAAAGAATTGTTTTTTAATACTCCTTTATCTGTTCAGCCTGGTAAGATATCTAGAAAAGCACAGGATATTGTTCTGAGAATCTTTACACCGGTTTGATGCTCCTAGTGCTTCCCAGCTGGTGTCAATGAGACCTGGTGCAAGTAAGGCCTAACTCAGACACTTGACTTTACATGTGTTGTCTGAGAGAAGATAGGCACCCTGTATTTCAAAAAAAAACCAAAAATAAATAAATCAACTGTTCTGAAGTTGCCTCAAGCAGGAACCCTATTCAAGGCTCACATTTAAAGGAACAAATGAGTTACTCTAGAAGTAAAATAGGCCCCCAGATAAAAAGGCAACACCCCACAGGGTTTCTTACTAGAAAGTGACCCTCAAGAATCTCTGCAGATGTTGGACAATTTCTGATATCTTCACTTCAAAGGCAGTTCTTGCCTAAACAACAACAGCCCATGTTACTGAGGGAGGAAAAGTCTGATACCTCTTCATGGACACGTCTGGCTGAGAAGGGATGGGGTGGGAAGATGTAAACAGGTAAGAAGATGGATACAGGAGAAGAGGGCTCAACCCCCTCCCACACAAAATGTATGAGACTCACTGATTTAAGCGTGAAGAGCGGACTGTAGAGCAAGTGAATTGCATTAGTCAGAGAAAGATGTGGAAGGGAACTGGGTGAGGCTGAGGGTGATTTTGCTCCTCACTGAATGGTTAGAGTAACACAAGCCAGATTAAGTACACTTGACAGGAGATAACATCCACAAGAAATGTATGACAGAAGAGAAGGAAAGAAGGGAAAGAATATGTTGGCAAACCATAGATCAGTCGTTTTGAGATTTAAAGAAATTACTGGATGCTTTCCTAGGTATCAAAGACCATTACATTTTTTCTGCCATCTCTTTTATTGGGCCATTGATGCCCTTGTCTTAATTTTTTGTCAAACTTTCATTGCTTTTTATGCCTCTGTATGATATTAAGTGTAGAGGAATATAATAGCTATCTCTCTGGTGCAAATTACTGAATGAGAGAAAAAGTCTGCAATCCAAAAGAGAGTATTCTTAATCAAGACTGTCCTGAGAAAAATAGTTGAAACGGGCTGGTGCACAATTCCTGTGTAGAAAGGCTTGCCTAGGTCTCAAAAAGCTTGACAAACACAACTAGGTAATAACCAGCTTTTTCTGTTCCTTCACCAAACAGAATATTGCTGAAAAAATCCCCCACTTTATTTTGTACTCCAATCGTATTTTTGAGAACAAAATCCCCAAATTAATTCTGGTTCAAAGAAAACTATTAGGCTTCATTTCGAGGTAATTCAACACTTTTAAAATCTTCTATGAAACTTTTATCTTAAAAAATATCAAATTTAATATAAAATACAATTTCAAAGGAAAAAAATAAAACATTTTATTTGATAATGTCAAACCAAAATTTTTCATTAATTTAAATAATATTCCCACTTTCTTTGACTGAAACTATTGCCTAAATGAGAACCAAGCTTGCAGATATCTTACACTGTCCCTTGCAAACCTTAAGACTCAATGAAATGTTTTCTGCATCAAAATTTACATCATTCTGCTGAAGAAAGCAAGAGCAGTGACACTATTTGGATACAAAGCTCATCTTTGTACTAAGAGTCACAACGCTACTTCTAACTAACACTCCTTCCTGTACTATTATAGCATCTATGGAATTGTTTCTTTCACTAAAATGTTCACAAAATAGAGTGACTTTAAGATCCCTTTCCAGCCCACCTCCCTACCCTAATTCAGGATCAGTTCCAGCTGTTCTTTCCCTACAGGTGTTTCTCTAATTTGTTCTTAAAGACCTCCAGTAATCCTCCCAAGGGAACACCACCCCAAGCAATGCAATGAAGTGATTCACTACCTTCTGATTAGAAAATATTTTACTCTCATTCCTATCTGGGATCCTGTCCTGTTGTTTAAGCCATGACTTTGTCTTGCCATAAGCATGAAGAAACTGAGCAACCATTTCCTTTCTGCAGCATCCTTTTACATACCTACAGTACAGGATAAACAACGTCTCCTTTTCTAGACCTCTGACCTTATCACTCACCTCTCAACTTCCTCCAGCTGATCTGCATCTTGTTTGTTATCACAACTCTAAAGTTACCTTTAGGACTTTGGAAGAGCCTCCAGCTACAGTTTTATCAACTTAATGCTCCGGGAAAGGATTGCTACATGTATTTTGCAGGCGACATTTGTGTTTATACATCCCCCACACTGTTTGTCTTTTTTGCAATATTAAGACACTGTTGACTCATGTTCAGAACATTCTCTAGTGCAGCCCTAGATCCTCACTACCCAGAGAGCACTATCTATCCCATATCTGGGAAAATTATAGTTGCTGCCTAAGGAATGAATATTTGTAATAATTCCTACTGAAGATCACCCTTTTTTTGTTATTATTTCTCCACTTTGCTGTAATCATACTGAACTGTCCTCCTGCCTTCTAGCATCTCCAGTTACTCCTAGCTTGTTGTCATCAGCAAACTTAATAATAAAATTCCATCATTTAGTCATTAATGAAAATATTGAACAGCACAGGAAGAAGGAACAAATCCCCATAGAACTTTACTACAATATCCTTCCATTTTGTCAGTGAACCATTGATAACTACTCTCTGAATACTATTTTCCCACATGTTCAATCACTTGTCCATTATGACCCTTTCAGAGCCACCACTTTTCAGAAAACTGTCCTCTTTATTGAGGCTATATCCAAAATTATTTGTTTATTTCCATGGAAGTGCTTCATTTGAATAGGCTTGGTTTATCAAGCATCTTGATCTTTTTAGTCAATGTCTCCACTTTCAAGAAAGAAAAATATTGTCACAATAACCCTTGAAGGGCTGAAATACTGGTTTTGTTCTCAATTGAGTTAAAGTCAGGCTAAGATTCAGTCTTTTTAACTCTTTTCCTTTGCTTCCTTGCATGGTAGGAATGTTTGTGTGTGGGAGGATCATTTTGAGCTTTCAAAAAATAAAAATAAAAATATAAGTGAGAGCTCCTGCTAGTTCTTTGCGGTTTTATTTGATCAGCGATTGGATAACACTGGGAAAAGATTTTATTTCCTCATCTCCTTATCTAAATTCTCCAGAAAACCTTCATTTGTAAAAGTGTCCTAATTCACAAGCTCTTTTTATATAGCTGTTTAATCAGCTCTCAGTTACTGGAGAATTTATTGGAATTAGACAGAGCAACTTGCTTTTAGAATGAGAATGTTGGGAAAGATAAAGTCCTTTAAAGTCTGTGACCTTTTCACCTTGGCATTTGCTAGAAGAATTTGTGATCTCATCAAAGAATGAAATTGTCTTGGTTCTACATGGTCCATTTCTATTAAACTATATTGACTGACAGTAACTACAATTGCTCTCTAATTTTTAATTATTTGACTCCTGCTTTTGTGGGTTTGACTTTTTTTGGTTTGGTTTGGTTTGCTTTGCTTTGCTTTCTATTGTTGCCTGAGACTGGTGTCAAGCTAACTGGCTTACTATTAGCTGGGTCATCTTTCTTGGCCTTTTGCATATTGCCACAAAATTAGCTGCTATGATCTACTGGAATTTACTGGGTAGGCCAAGATTTATTCAAAACTAAAATGAGTTGGCTAGAGATCTTCAGACAACCTTTTTAGGACTCTTGGGTGCAAGTTATCCAGGCCTTCTGATTTCAAAATGTTTATCCCTGACTGAAGTTGTTTAAAACCATACTTAGTTACTAATGGACTGGGATCTGAGTTCACTATTCTCATGTCGTAACAGTGCAACATCCCACTTCTCTCTAAATGTAGAAATATTTTTTTTATGTTTGATTTTTCCACATTTTTGCTTGTAAGAATTTTACTACTCTAATCCAACCATGAATCTCTATCACTGTGATGAATCAGATGTGATTTTGTGAAATGTCTGCAATTCTCAATTTTGTTCAATAAGCATAATTTATGTCTACTAGGTCCCATTTTCTTATCTTCATTGCCACTTGTTCTTTTGTAAATGGAGAGAGGTGTTGGAGCCACACAATATAAACACGCCACCTGCCTAGAAGTGACTTTTCTGACTCAGCCAAGATGCGATAACAAAGAGCAATATAGTGCTACTGTTGCCTGCAAGTGTCTTTCATAAATAGATACATATGATTAGTCATATCCAAGATCCAGATAATTTCTGGATATAGTAGTTACTGTAGGGACCAAATTTCTTCTCTCTTCTGCCAAGTTGACCTCATAAAGACACGCAACTCCCTTCCTTCTTTCAACAACTGAACTGCTGGGACAAATGTTTTTGTGAACAGATGTCTCTTGCCATGTTGCAAGATACAGATCAAAGCAGATCTTCTCACAGAGACTGTTCTATGTTTATTTGTGTTTTACTCTCTGACCATTATAATACAAACCAAAAGCCTTAGGAAAAAAGGACAATATGCTGAGGAGAACCAGAAAGTGGAGACACTAACTTGGCCGCCGTGTGTTGAGGACCTTGCAAAAATCTGATGGTATAACAATTCAGTGATGGAGATTAAATAAAATAACCCAGTCATTTAACCAGGTTAAAAGTGATCTGCTGATGAATTTGCATAATCAGACTAGCTCATGTAAAATCAGTAGCATCTGTCTATGGCCATAGCAAACATGAAAAAGGTGTCTGTAACCCTTTGGTCAGCCCATTAAGGGAGAAGTGCATGTGCGGACAGCACTTGCTGATTTTACACATTCCTTAGTCTGAGGAGATGCTTTACCCCCAGTTACTATCACCCAGAATGCAAACCATTCCTTAACCTTTGCAAAGTTACACTAGATCATAAGACTTTCTAGGGGCCTGATGTTACTGAAAGTAGATCAGAATAAAGTCTTGTATTCCATCTGTGCCTCAAATATCCCTATTACTCCACTATGCTCTGGGTATTCTTCTGTCTCAGGAGCAACTCCAGGTGCTTTCTTAGGGCAAACTGCCAGGTGTTTTGTGCTACCTGGGCACTATAGATGGGGCTGGAGATTTAGTCCAAGAACTGTTACTCTCCATGGGGAAAGGAGGAGGTCTCTCTGGGTTTGGACTTCACATTAAAGCTGACGCTGAGGGCTCACCTGGCATTGTTCAGCCAGCCACACTGTTTTTGCAGGTGCAGAGCACTGAGCCCTGAAGGGTGGAAGGATAAACAGTCATGGCTTTAAGCAGGGAAGTCACTGCCTCATGAGGATGAAAGGGTTAAAACAAGCAAATTCCCACGGGGAGGAGGGAAAGAAAAAGGAAGCTGCATGCAGTGAAAGTTTCTCTTGGTGTTTCATACATGAATAATGGGTTCCCCAGGGGTTAGCTCCTGGGTTCGGAGAAGGATGTTATCTTGTCTAGACATACAATCTGAACATCCCCAAAGAGCTGGCGCCTGAATCTCACAGGAGTCAACGTTTACCCCCCGCTGACTCCCATGGGATGCATCCAAAAGATTTCTATTTCAGAAGCACCTGCAGGTAGATGAGAGAAGAAAGGGGAGATGGGAACAAGAATTTAGTCTATATTCTATGGGTGTCATTGCTTCTTAATACAAGCAATATCCAAACTGCTGGCTCGCTCCATGCAGGAACTGTGAAGTTGTGGTGACCTCCCAGGTGACTAATAAAAGAAAACATGAACAGACGCCCTGTAGGGAGCCTGGTGACAGCTTCATAGGAGATCAGTTCATGTTTTGGGTGAGCTTGAGAAAATGGAGAGTCCCTGCTGCAGTGGGGCTTACAGGGTCCAAGGACTTTAACATTGGCCTTGATTTGCTTTACCACTATCATCCTGTATCTGTCCAGAGGACAGATTACTCTGGTTTTGGTGGATATTGAGTCCTGCTTTGTCACACCACTATCAAATCTTGTTCACAGATACTTGCAAAAGGCTGATTTGATATTTGAAGAAGAATTCTGATTAAATCAGCTAGCAGCATGAAAAGCATCTCTGTATGCACGTCTCTCTACATCGTGTTTCACCTCAAAAATTGCACATAGATAAAATAATTTAAAACTATGAGAAAAAAATCTGCAGAAGACAAAAGGCTAAAATAAGGTATGGGGTCTT
Organism: Climacteris rufus; assembly: GCA_013398175.1. Classification (NCBI taxonomy): domain Eukaryota; kingdom Metazoa; phylum Chordata; class Aves; order Passeriformes; family Climacteridae; genus Climacteris; species Climacteris rufus. Next base: position 981,006 of record VZRZ01002554.1, read on the forward strand.
CAACCATCACATCAAAGATTACCTTGGCATAAGGGAGCACCAGACATATGTCATTCATCATTTGCTGAATAGAAGGAAATCTCAGTGGTTAGGTTTAGGGTATCCTGTGACTTCACAGATCAGAGCTTGATACTTCGTGGTCTTCGGGTTGCTCATGTAGACAATTGCTCTCTCATTCTTTCCCTTGTTCTGCCTCAGTTTCCTAAAATGGGCATGACAACACTTCCTTGCCTTTCTCCTGTTTTGTTGCCAGATACACAGACTCTCACAAAAGGCCAGCAAAAAAGGTCAGTCGTTTCTCTAAAAAAAAAAAAAAGAAGTCAGAAAATTTTATGCATTCAACTAATAGAATCACATCAGGAAAGTCAAGAAGGACTTTTTGATACTGGGCTCAGTATAAATTTCCAGTAAATGTGACAGAATGATGGAAAAGGGGTATAAAAAAAGCAATAAACTCAAGTGAAAGGCATGCTACACAAAAGTTAGAGTACAATGAGTAAATCTTAGGAGTGTGGAACCAAAGAGGATACTATAGAGATGTTAGCTGAGTAAGAACATGAAGAATAATGCTCTCAGATATGATGGGAAAATGGCATAATGCTTAGAAGGTTCAGGATGTCTCACTCCCTTTGAAATTAACACAACTTGACTACCTAAATATATCTCCAAAAATCTGGGTCATTGTGTGTATGATTCTGCATCCCCCTGCCAAACCAGGCAGAGTATCAGGTATTCTTGCTGGAATAACAGCTTTTAGCAAAAAAAAAAAAAATAAAGAAGAAATAAAAAAAGTCTGTTCCATGTGATTGCAACTCATCATTCCCAAAGTCTTTTCACAACAATGAGTGAAAAAAACGTCTGCATGCACATGGCCTGGGCTTTGTTACACATAACTTCCTACCAGTGATGCTGTGAAATGAATTAGTGAGCTCAGCACAGTTCCCACTGAGCAGGTGTCCACATCAGAAGAGGCACCATTAAGATAAAATGACCTTAAGGGCAGCTAGAAAGTGACCTGACAAAGGAATTTTCTCCTTTTATTTTTTTTCTCTTTTGTCTTTTTGCTTCCTTTTTGATAGTGAAAACAGGGATAAATTTTTCACCTCTAAGCTCACAACAAGTTCAAGTCTGACCTTCCCTGATTTTTCTCACATTTTGGGTAACTTTAAGTTGCTCAACCTCCACCATAAATGCAGAGACTATAGTATTTTAGCAGTGTTTTCTCCATTCAGTTAAAAACAACAGTATTTAAACATTCCTGTGAAGTCTTCTTTTAGTCTTCTTGGTGATCAAAGCAGTTTTTTATGGAGAAGGATATTCACAAACTTGATCTGCTGGAAGCATTCTGAATAGCCTTCTGAACCAGCATAAGGGCTAGGTTCTGCTTTACAGTAGATCTTTTTTCTTGTATCTGTAATATGCGTAATTTCCTACATAACCCTGCATGTATATTTGTGAATCTTTTATCATTTATTCCCAGTTCTGTTGACTTTTCTACTTTTTTTCCTTTTTTTTTTTCTTCTTTTCATTTTCTTTTTTTTACAGTTGCAGGCTTCCTTTGAAGACATTGTTTTCAATAACAGGGGTAAAACAATTTTCCCCAGTCATACCTCTTTCACCTTCATAAGTCATATTCATGAGGATCAGTATTTTATGTTTTTGAAAGATGTGGACATAAAATCAAGTGAGTCTGCAGCTTGTGCATTACAGATCGTTCTCTCTCTATCTGCCATTCATCTGGCTATCATGACAAGTCCCAGGTAAGAAACGTAGCTACAAGTTCTTTCTTTTCATTCTTCTACCTCCTCTAAGTTTCTAGCTGATCACTGGTTAGTCTTTGTCTGTACCCAATATATTGTTATTTTCTAATAGCATGGCTGGGGAATAAGTTCTGATAGCAAAAAAAATAATATACAAACAATCTGTGACTTCCAGAGCCATAGAAACATGTAGGAGGGGATTTGGTGGGAAAAAAACCCAACCAAACTCAAAAAAATATTGCCATTTATTTGTTTTGCAGGACATATCTCTCTGTTTTTCTCTTTTCTTTTTATTCTTCCGTCTTTTCTTGATCAAGGAAAACATTGCATTGCAAGAAGATTTCAATCCTGTCTTGACTTTCGATGATTTTACAGCACAAATGCAGATAGGATTTAAGCAAGGGGAAAATTCACTGTGATGAGGCTATTTTGCAGGAGTGGGTTTTCCTTACTCTGTTTATGGTTTACAAATGCAATCCCTGGAGAAGCTGTTCATGAAACCCATGGCCCCAGTCTAACTTCGGATTCTGCAAGGCTATTGAATTTCCTGTCTTTGTTCCAAGAGGGATTATTCCTGAATGGCTATTTTACTTCTGCATTGCAGGATTAATTTCTAAATTTGCCAATTAGTGCTTGCCAATTAGTGTTGTCATACAGTCCACAAAACCTTAAAGCTTAGTAACTTAATTGGAAAACAAATGTCTTTTTATTTTGCAAAGACATCTTGCCATATCTTGCACCCTTTCTAGGTTCTCTGGGTAGTGGTTTACATTTTAACTCTGTAAAAGGTCCAAGTCTGGTCTGGATCCATTTATTTACTGAAAAAATAAAAACAGCCACAGCAAATGTGTCTTCCTGGTGAGAATAGAAATGCCCTGGAGGTTGTGTTCAAGACAGATTTAGTAGAAGATAGTGTAAGGTCCCATGTTGTGGTGCCAGCCCAGCCCTGTCCATACATTATCACACACATCAGTCCCTGTGTGATCCAAGCCCAGGAGATTCTGTGAACTCATTTCATCAGAGCTTAGAAGTACCATGGGGAAATTTTACATTGGAGTTTATAAGAGGAGGTCATCTCCACAATTGACTCTGTTCCCAGGGAAGATTTTTATTTTTTACCTATGTGCAGCTCATGCTGGGAAGGAGAGGGTGGGCAGGTATCAAGTTAAACTAGTAGGATGCAGGATCAAAACAAAAAAGTCATCTTCTCTTATAAGAGGTAACTCAGGTGTGGAACTCCTTGCCTCAGGACACCAAATTCAGCAAATTATTGGATCAGTTCAGGAGGGAGAAATCAGTGGAAAGCCATTACATACAAAGTAATCCACGTGACTGGAAACTGCAAGAACAGAGAGAAAACTATTACAGGATTGCCTTCTGTCATGCTCTTCTCCAGGCACATACTGGTGCCTGGTATCAGGGAAGGGTTTCTGTGGATGGGGACAGTTGTGGCAATAGTTGTCCTTTTGTTCACAGCTCATTCCCTTGAGTGAGAGATCAAAACAACAACAGCAGCAATCCCAATCCTCCAAGGTACAAATCCTTCCACCAGTTTATACCTAGTAGGTAAAGATCAAGGTGGAAATAGTTGTAACATCCTTGTAGTGGTTCAGCTGCATTTTAATGGCCCAGGAAAAAAGCTCCTTTTTTGACATAGACCTTTGTCCTCAGGAGGGTGGACTTCTGTTCAGGAGAATGATTGAAAGTACAAAAGTACTACAAGTGTGCATGTCTCATAGATGGTTTTCAGGAGACTACATCTACCACCAACTTTCTTTTCTTCAAATGGCCCTTCTTGAAACAATCTCTGCAAAAGCATAAAACAAGGAGCATCTTAACTTGCAAGCATAAAAAAATAAATTGAAATTAATCTTCAACAAATGAGGCAAGACAGAGCAGTTCTTGTTTTTCATGTTTTGCCAGAGCTGCACTAGTGTTCAAGCCTCACCCCTGGCTACCCAAGCTTCTAAATCTTCTACCCTAAACACTGCAAGGGACACTGTCATAAAGTACAGAATAATCACAATATTAACCACAACCACCTTTGCTGGTGATTTGCTTGAGCAGAAAAATTGAGCTATTGCTGAAAAAATAATTCAAACCTGTGGGGCTGTAAGCAAAATTTTTTTTCCAAAACCAAAATATCCCCAGTGGGCCAGGAAGTTCCAACTTAGCAATCTGGTTCAGCCCCCTTATTAAAACAAGCCTGAACCTGGGAAATTCTAATCTTGATTGAAATCTAAAGATGACTTTTTCTTTTTTTTTTTTTTGCCCCAGTGGAGGCTGAATTTGGGTGCCCTAGCTCTGAATCAGCCTGCAGCTTCCTTTGCCTTGACAGGTGGTTTGTCCTTTCCAAGACAGGCTGGACATTTGCCCTCCAAGGGAGAGATATGAGAGCTGGGTCACTGTGTTTATTGCATGGCAGAAACGTTGCTCAGTGTGCTGGGGATGGATGGAATGTCTCATTGAGAAGGGAATAAAGGCACCAGATCTGATATATGTGTGGAGGGGCT